>CACRXP010000357.1:435962-455471 GCA_902702965.1 Spirometra erinaceieuropaei | reverse complement strand
GTTGTTTTTCCTGCCAACGCCATTTGATTGAAGTCGTCTTACAACAAGGGATTGTCAAAACCTGTTGTTTGGGGAAATAGGTGGAGTCTGGTTCTGCAGCTCCACTTGATTGATACCTCATGGTTGACTTAGGAAAACCGCATTAGTTACTATTACCGAACTTAGTCACTCGCTGGATTAGGAAGGGAAAGAGGGCGCTGACAGAGCTTGAAGCACGCGCCAGGGAAGCGAGTGAAGGTGGCGTGTACACACTCGCTCACCGCGACACAGCCACTGGCTGGATGTAGAAGATAACGGCGGGCGCAATCACAACTGGAAGGCTACGGAGGGAACCGCGTGGCACTTCGCAGTGCATGCCTACTGTAGTGGAACTGACGAAGTTCCACACCGTCGGAACAATTCCATTAGCAAGTCTACTTGACCACTCGCCGGATTATGATAATAAAGTTGTTAGCAGGGCACTCCTTCCCCGTAACACAGTCACTCGCTAGATCAAAATAGTAAGGAAGATGCAAATACGTGATATTTGCAAAGTCGGCTTATTCACATCTACCAATCTTTTTTTTAAAAGCTAACCACATGGTATCACTTAGGCGGGGCCGCAGGATCAAACCTCGTCGGGAAAATATTTTAATCTGTTAAAAGTTCAAGCGCGATAATCATCCAGTGTACGTGTAGCCCTAGTTCGGCGTGCTGCCAGCAAATTCTTACTCTGTTATGCCGCTTCTTGTTTGTCCAATAACATTCGAATGCCTATCAAACATGTGCCTCTTACTGCGAACCACAAGGACCCGCTCCGCGTGGTGCCGTGATGCCTCGTCGCAGGGGCGCCTGGACGAGGGAATAAGCCAAAAATAGCCTTTTTCCAAGTCCGTAATTTACCAGGGTGTGAGATGGTCTGCATCACCAAGGCGACTGAGGTGGTTTGGGCACGTTCTCCGTCGTCCGCCCTCGATCGGGCATCGAAGTGGAGGGGGTTTACTCAAAACCTGGCTCGACTCAGTTCCTCAAGACATGGAGGCGGTTCTTGGACCTTCGGCCTCCGTCGTTGGCGAAGAGAATGGGTCGAACTGTCCAGATCTGCTGTTGCCGCGGATCGTCACGCGTAGAGAAGTACAGTTGCGGACATAATCGAGGCAGGCCTAGATCAGGGATGATCGCAGCCGTACCAAGTACAAGTATTTCTTGCAAGATGGTCGGTCCACTCTGCAGACGCAACTATTCGTAGAAAGGCAGTTCCGACAATGACAAGGAGAGTGGGATGGCCATTTCCTCAGCCAGTCACATTCAATCCCAGGTCTGCGCGGCCTAAGCCTCGAACCTGCGTTCTTTGATCAGCGAGCCTTACTGAGTCAAATATTCTCTATTATTTAACCACGGACCCGTTGTCCTGTCGTCGGGAATGTTAAATGGTCAGAGGGCGTCTGCCCATCAGGCTACTGAACGTACTCGTCCCTACTGCATTGACGTTGCTAGGACGACAGAGGACCAAACCAGGCATCCTGTGGCACTGTGATGTATCGTCTGAAGGATTCCTAGACAGGGGTTTTGCCTCTTAAGCATGCCACAATCGTCGGCGAGGTTTGGTTCTGCAGCCCTACTTTATTGATACCATACGGATAGCATCCTAAAACAATTTTGGTTAACGTACCAATCCTGATCACTCGCTGGATTGAGAAAGGGAAGTGAGAGGAGGCAGAGCTCAAAGCACACGCAAGGAAGCGCATGTGAGCCGAGGCTTGGTGTAACTGAGGGTAGCGTGTACACACTCACCCCGCGACACAGTTACTCGCCGGATTGAGAGGACAAGGCGAGTGCGATTACAACTGGAAGGCCATGGAGGGAGCCGCGTGCCAGTTCGCAGTACGTGGCCACTACAGTGGAACCGATGGAGTTCCAAATCCGTCCGGAAAGTGCCATCAGCACACCCACTTAGCCACTCGCCGGATTAAGATAATAAAGAGGGCGCAAACGGGGCTCGAAGCACGCACAGGGAAGCGTGTGTGAACTGTTATCTGATGTAACCGAGGTTGGCGTATAAGCGCTTCCGCCCCTGAAGCACAGTCACCCGAATTTAAATAGTAAGGAAGGCGCAAACACATGATATATGTAAAGTCACCATAATCTCACGTGTTGCAACTATTTTACGAAGCTAACCATGCGGTATCAATCAAGTGGGGGGCTGCAGGACCAAACCTCGTCCAATTGTCTTCGTCCAAGGACCTAATTTACCGAAGGAAAGTACTCCGAAGACATTCTGAGGTGCCAGTGAACTTCGATGCAAAAGAGGACTTCCAAAGTGTATAGGTGATACCCCGAAAACAACTGCGCTTGTAGGAGGGCTAAGGGGACCGGTGGCGATGTTTCAGCTTTTTCGCTCTAAGACAGAAGGGCTACGTGACTGAACAAAGAAGGAGTGCAGTTACAACTGAACGTCACAAGCATCAAAGGTGGATGCAGGATCGGCCTAGATTCCTAAACTAGGCCAGCTCATGCAACATGGCTGTGGGCGTCCGGCTTTTTTAGCCAGTGCGTGGAGATGTGCGTTTCTAAGCGCATTACAGAGGATGGAGTGATAGTTTAGGCTTGGATTTTGCGTCTTTTATCTTGCGAAATCACACCGCGTAAGAGGTTGTCAGCCGAATAGTCTAGGACGACATAAAAGGCTTTAAGGTGCGGTCCCATCTAACTAATTACGAACTCCCATTGCTGCACAGTCCTCAGGTGGTGGTGCCAAACATGGCTTGAGGCAGTCCAAAGCCTTTCACTCTCCTTGAAGTTTGGGCTCACGGCATTCGGTCACATGCTAGGATTTGCAAATAAAATGCAGCCTCTGCCCAGGCACGACATCACGAGCCTAATGGCTACCTACACAGGTAAGCGTAGGCAAGGCGAAAGGTTACATCAGCCCAACAATCCAACCAGAACACAATCTATTTTCGCATCTATGCTTTTGTAACACAAAAAGTAATGCCTGTCCACTCCCTCCCCCCCCCTCACCCATTCCGCTTCCCTTCCCACCATCTCCAACGGACAGTTTGAAGGCGGAACGGGATCGCAACGAGAAGCTGCAGTTTGATCTGCGCGACTACGAGGAGGAGAACGAGGAGCTATGCAAACGCGCAGCTGACGCCCATCAGATCGCACGTCAGCGCGAGGCTGCCTACGAGGAGGTGAGAGATACTTGGTTGTGCATGCATACCACCCCAACCCCCCCGCCCCGTCGGCCTCCCTCCCCCCCCCTCTATCTGCCGTCGACACATTTCTGCCCAGTTCTGACTCTAGGCAGTGAAAGGAACTCGTCGGAGTTTACGGAGGCAACTTCTACAGGGTAATTTAGGGTCGCTGACGCGTTAGCCGCGGACGAGGTCATGCCAGTGTATCCGAAAATGGACTTGGAAGCAGGCCACTTTATGACTTAGTCTGTCGCCTGCAGTCCCAAATCATTGCGTCTTTATGTCAACGTGATAATCATGTGGACGACAGTATTCTGACCAATAAGCACCGCCAGTAGTGGACGGAACCAAAAACGTGTAATGACAGCCTGCATTGGCTGTTTCGTAGAGCAAAGGCGTTGATTTTCATGTCAACCATGCATCTCTTTCCGCCAGGACCCCAGAGGTTCCTGAGGTTTCTGTTTCGTCTGGAGAACTTCCATCCTTCAGTACTTTCGTCGTAGTATGTTATTACCGACAAAGACAAGGGAGACTGGAACGATCGCTGAGCGCGCCCTACCACTTTCGTCGTTTGTCTCAACGCCCCTTTCATTCTGACGCCCCGAACCGCATGCCAAATCGTCACCTCTCTCCGTCTTTGGGCCGTCAACAGGCGAAGGAGCAAACAGTACAGTTGCGCTCTAAGGAGCTAAACAGGGGGGCGAGGGTTAGTTATGCAAGTTATCACGCTCATTCCTTGTCCCGGGGATCACGTGATGACATTGCTGTGCTTTACGCTCTGTGTGTGAACTACGCTGCGCGACGTTGGGGGACTGGGGGGAGGGGGGGCAGTCAGCTGATAATGCTCTTGAGGGGTGGGGGGAGGGGAAGGAGGATGCCTGTGTTTTGGCTCCGTCTCACTGGCACGATCACAAATCCTGTCGCCCGTCGATTAGTGCAAAGTAGTGCAATGCACACAGACATAGAGGCCTCTTTACGGTAGAACCAGATTCACACTGATCCAAGTCTTCCGCGAGCCATCAAACCCCCCGACCTGTCGGTAGGGCTCACTGATAGGCGGGCTCTCTCCGGGTCACCGAGAGATGGACAAATGGACACTGAGCATCCAGCGCCCTCTCACACCGGCCTGAGAAGCAAGCAGCCATACGTGGCTGTTGACTTGACAACTTAAGTAGTAACCAACCAACCAAAGTGGGTTTTATAGAGAGCCTCAACAACAAACGTGCTTTCTTATGCTTATTTTATGGCAACCTGTGTCTCCCAAGAAAGGATATCCTGCGGTTTTCTAGGTTTTTACATTACTGAATCGTTTTAGACCCGACTTACATTTAAAGTTTCCAAACTAAGTGGTGCACACTTTCGTTCAGGATAAATGATATATTCCTCAACATTAATAAATAGATGTTATATAGCGCTCATAAAATTAGGTACTATATATGCACAGCGTTGTATACTTCATTAGAAGCATTACTATATGGAAAGATACCAACTTACCTAAATAGACATTTAGCAGCGTTAAAGAATTACAAACTCTAAACGCAAAGACACGGTTTATTGGAATGCAAAATTCAAAGGAGATGTGATTTAGCTCAAAACGAACATGGGAAGGATGTCTTTGTGCATATTTTCTGTATAATATGTTCGGATTTTGAAGGGCATCGAAAATCAATTGAAAAACATACTACTTAGATTCCAATTCTTAGCAAATTTGGTCTTTGCAGGCGACCAGGAAGACAAACAGTCACAATCCCACGTCCCAGTGTGACTGGAACATCTTGGCATTATGCTCTACGACAGTCAATAGTACAGCCTCGCTAAAGTAATCCTTTGTAACCGAAGTCACATTTCGTAATTCCATTTAATGTTTCATGAGATACGTTACGTGCTGTACTATTTCAGTCATCACTGAACACAGCACGCCATCCCCTCGACGATGACTGCACGTGGCCGTCTTTGGTCAATGTGTATGTGGATGTTAGGGAGGGGGGGGGGGGGTTCAGTAGAACGACTCCCGTGGATTTTTACCCACCAGAAGCCTCTTCTTTCCAACTCATCCTGTCATGCCTTCGTCTCCACCCCTGTCAGCTGCTCATCGACCTTGACGAGAAACGCGCCGAATTGGCGGCTCAGCGTAAGCTGCTGGATGAGTACGCCACGCAGAGAGCCACTAGCAACGGGGTATCTGCGGTGGGATTGGTCAATGGGAAGTCCAGTCAAAAGGAGGCGGCTGAGAAGGAGGGGGAGGAGGAGGAGGTCTCAGTTGATCCCGCCACCGGAAAGCTGGCGATCCAAAGGGCAGCAGAATTGGAGCGCAGGCTAAACGAGGCCTTGGTGTGGGCAGGAGAGACGGAGGCCAAGTTGACAAACTGTGAGACCTACTGGCGCGAACAACAGACCGCTTGGTATCGTGAGCGATCAGAAATTCAGGATCGTGTGCATGAATTGGTCCGCGATCGGGTAAGTCGCCAGCTCTCAGCCCGGTTCTCTTGAATGCTTTATAGAATATCCCATGCATCCGCTTCATGGACTTTGCCTCGGCAGTTTGCATTTTAAAGAATCAAGCTTTTTTGCAAAATGCACTCAAATTTTCTACTCCTTTCTTCTGTAAGATAGGCCAGTCGCGAGTCATGTAGGGCCATCCCTTAGTAAGTTCCACCCTTATGTGCTTTTTATCGTGTTTTTGCATTGCTCCTTGCAGACGGCTGCCCTCGAGGCGGAGGTTCATCAGGAAAGGCAGCGTGCAGCCGAACTGCAGCAGCGTCTCTCGGTCTGGGAAAACCGTCTGGTCGAGCTGAACCAGATGGCTGACAAGGAGTGGACGGCAAAGGACCAACTGCATGTTAGTTTTCTCTCCAGATTTTTGTGCGCGGTTGTATTTTACTCATTCTCCACACCAGTCCCCATCGATGGGATGACCATACAAGTGGTCTAGCCTGCGTGGGGGTTTAAAGGACCGGCGCGTGTGTAGCACGCGTAGAGGAGGGTGTATGTTGAGTCAGACGCCACTGAAGAGGCGGAAGGAGGTAGCGAGGCGAATGCTGCGCGAAGTCATCCCTGCCACAGTTCATTCCCGTGCAAGTCACCACTGCCTCCCCCGCTCAGTGGTGGTCCGGGTTGGTTGCGACGGACCCACTGCCCTTACCGGCGGGCATCCTTGTGCCTCGGTATCCTTCATGCTTAAGCTACTTTACCAGCCCATGCTTCTTCGGATACCTACTAACCACTGCATTCCCTCTCCTCCTTCCCTGTGCACTTTTCCTGCTCCCAGGCTTCAGTACTGCGCCTGGTTGCGGATCTTCAACGTCTGCGAAACGGCTCACCCGAATACGATTTCGACCTGCGTGAGTCGACCAATGGCGAGAACACTTCCTTCACCGACATCCCAACTACTCCCACAGGTGTCGCCCCTCCAGCCATCACCAACGGCGGCCTCGCCAGCTTGGATTGGCGCCAACGGAAGTTCACCAAGATGAATAAAATGGAACTCTCCAATCTCCAGGTAGCCCTCAATAACGAGATTCGTGAGAGGGAGTTGGCTCAGCAGCAGCTGCGTGATCTTGAGCAGCAGGTCGACGAGCTGAATAAGTAAGTCATTAGGGTGGCCTCCATTTGCTTATCTTCGGCTCGGGCTTGTTAAGATTAGTAACTCGCTACTTGTCGTCGCAAGGTGTACAATGAAGAGTACTCCAGAGCGCGGTGGTAAATTTGTTCTACCTTGCTTGTCTGTTTGTGTTTTCACGACGACGGTAACAACTAAGACCGTCAACACCATCGTCATCAGGAGCAACTGAGTACTGACTGCGCGAAAAAAGAGACTGTTAGGTTTACTCCGAGCGGCCGGCCGTTACGTACTAATACACGATCTCCCTGTGTATGCCAATGTTCACCGAAGTAGCTGCACCTGTCGCCGTGACTCTAATTAGCGCCGAAATGCCGAGGTGGTTTTCAGCCCTTTACAATACCGTATATGTCCCCACTTGTTGCAATCACACCATACTGACTAGGTGGTTATTGTAGTACCTCTGTATCAACAACTGTACTTAATCTTGTCGGAGGAATTAAATTCAGTTTGGCTAGATGTTCAACTTATACTAACCCAACAAATTCTTAGGTACAACACGGGTGATTAGATTAAGCAGACCTACCACGGGGAAACTTTTTTTCTCTACTAACTTAGGCGATATAGTTCTGGCAGTTGACACGATCGACTTCTTAGCAAGTCTATCTCAAGCCTTGAAAACCATGGTTAGTTAGGTTCGAGGCTTTGTGGTTCGAGTTACCATCCTCACCCTCGGTGTGTGACTGACGCACAAATTACCCAACCGTTCATACGCATACACTCTGCTCTGACAATCGATTTGTCGAGTGAGCAAACGTCCAACCCCGGAATACCTAGACGAACTCTACCGCACGTGAATTTACGTATCCGTTTATAGATTGCTGGATCACGTGACTACCAGCCCCCTAACCTTGGGGATTTATAACTGTCCCCCGGATTATATGACCGTTGTTGCGTAAAGACGCCACTGGGTATTGAAGTCCCCTCCTTGCCAATCTGTTTTAGTAACTTAACCACAGATCTATCTTCCCCGGCTGATGATTAAGAACAAAGGAAGCTAACAGTGTTTTCCGTTCGAATTACCAACCGCTTAAAGTGCGTTTTATCCGCCTTTGTCTCGCACCACCTCCTGTTTATGCCTATCGACCGCGACGTTGGCGCCAGATGACATTCGCGGCCAATTTAGGCCAGGGCCCGACCACATGACCAGGAGCACGCTCCTGTCTTAAAACCTGCTGCAACTTCAACGTAGGGCCCATACTGTCCTGTACGATTAGCCGAAAACCGCAGCACCCTGCGAATCACGTCCTTCGTAATTTTTTGTACGATCGCACTCTTAATGGTGCGCCTTCATTGGATTCTCTAGAGCCTAGTTGCTGATCACGTTATTAGGCTCATCTCGTTGTCCTTGTGGTCTTGTTTTCGGTTATGTTGTGAATCACTTTGTGACCCCGGCCCGGTAAAAAGGGGGTTAGAAACCTCCATGGTGTTGGTAAATTGTCCGATTGGTAGGAAACTTCGGCGTGGAAGTCCGGCCACAGTAGGTGCGCCATCGCATGAAATGTTGACCGAAATTTTGAAACATGTTTTTGATCCGAAAAGATTACTTAAGTAGGGTTGTATTATTAATTATCATACAGTATAATATTAAGATATTTCGGTCACCGCAGGATGCCGGCTTTTGAAGGAGCTTCTTTTCGGCTGTCTCCAAAAACTACACTCTGTAAAAAATTACTACTTGTGTAGTGTGCAATTTTCCCATTGGTTTTCGATGCCCTTATAAACTCAATTGTATTTTATAAAAAGCATGTACATGAATATTCTCTTTTATGCTCATTTGGTAGCAAATTACGTCTTCAAGTTCTCTTCTTGAAGAGATACCATCTTTCGGTTTTTAAAGGTTTCTAATCATGAGCTTTTTTAGGAGCGTGAAATGTCCATTCATCCAGCATCGCACTTCTTTTAAATTACACAACCTGGTCCATATCAACTGCACAATTCTATGAGTGCTATATGACTTCCTCCTAACAGTATAGAGAAATATGTAATATACCTTTGACGAAATGTATGCGGCATTCAGTTTTGAAGCCCTGAGTGCAAGTGTAACAGCAGATGGGGCAAAAAAGTATTTGGGAATTGAAAAAGTTTTTAAAAACCGAAAGACACACACACACCTTCTTTAAGTATAAAATTCGAAGAACACGTAATTTGCTACCAGGTGAGCACATGAAAGAATATTTTGCGCGCGTTCGCTTTAAAATGTAATTAAGTTTATAAGGGCACAGAAAATCAATGGGAAAATTTCCTACTATTTAAGTGGTTATTTTCTTAGGGGGGTAGTTTTGCAGACGGCCGGAAAGAAGCTCATTCCAAAGCCGGCATTCTGGTGTGGCTGAAATATTATAGAATTAAACTGCATAATAATCAATTTTGCAATCCTACTTATGTACATAATCTTTTCGATTTGAAAACGCATTTCTGAATTCCGGGCAATATTACATTAAACAGCACGTCTACTGTACTTGTGGTTAATTCACTGTTGAAAATGCCCCTGAAGTTACGCGTTTATGTGGTCGCCGCGTCTGCTCCTCCTAGGTGGTCCCCATGGGAAATTTCTCCGACTTTGTCTAGTTGCTGTCTGATCCGTCGATCTTGCAAAGGCAGATCAGTGAATATTTGCCAAACATATTAATTTAATTGCGAATGGTAGAAGTTGATTGGTTGGTGCTTTCTTTCCGGTCTCCTACGCACTTTTTCAAGAAGCGTATCGCGCCTGGCTGCTCAGCTCTGTTCTGACAATGGATTTGTTGAGTGAGCAAACGTCCAATTTTGGAATGCCTAAGCGGACTCTACCATGCGTGGATTTACGTAACCGTGTGTAGATTGCTGGGGCACGTGACTACCCTCGTTGTCCCCCTTCCCGTTTCTCTCTCCCTCGTTCTTTCTCCTTCACTACGGCACGTTCGCCTACATACCGTTTTCCATTGCACCATCTACAATACGGAATACATTGATTGATTTTCTGCCAGAAAGTTGTTGTTTCTCGACTCGCTGCGCTGGCTTGAAGTTTTACCGTAGGTGTCACCAGCGCTGCTTGTTGACTTCTGGACGTCGTCTGCGTCCGTTGAACTCTTTTTGACTACCATTATGAGCAGTCTGGCGTCTCTAGTGTCAAGCCAGCACATTCTGAGCTGGCACCCACGGAGGCACTCCTCATGACTGGTGAAATCATCTTCCTGATTTGGTTTTACTGCGTCACGAATAGTTGTCCTGCGTTACAGTTGGTCAGCCGCAAAAGTTTGAGCGAGGCTGGATCATTGGGTATACCAGTACCGCAGTGCCAGAGGTGATGGACTCAAGGCCAACTGTCACGCCCCCCAGCCACCAGTTTAGTTTACTAACTCTGGACATCATCACAGTCAGATCCGGATCAAGATGGCATCCTCTGGACAGTTTCGCCCTCATCTAGTCTTGACCATGTACTCTACAAGTGGGGGTGCAGTTGACTGGTTGTGTTCCCACTATATGCTATAGTCATTCAATCGAGGTGCTATCATATGACTGCGCGCTCAGTCGTCTCCAGGCCACCCTATATGCACTCACAAGGCGAATCAAGAATCTGACCTGAAACCACAGTGTTGATCGGACTTGCCCACTGCTGGGGACGTGTCGTTTACGATGGCCTAGTAAAGTCATCTAGGAGAGTGGTCTTATTTGCAGAGTCAGTACAGCAGAGGCCTGCTCAGTTGATATGCCAGGGCCCGGGTGCTGCAGTCCAAATGTCTACATTAAAACCCCCACAGTACGCACACTTCCATTGGACACAATGGATGTTGCTTCATTTCGACCTGCTCTGCGTGCACTTCGAAAACCCCACCACTTCGAAGTTTGTTTAACTGAGCACAGCACACTTCCGAACCGCCTGTGTGAGCATGTGTGCATGCACAATAGGGCCTCCGACAGAAACCTACACAATTCTCACTCTGATGGTTCAGGTCGGGAAGGGGGGGGGAGAGAGAGGTGATTTAGGTCAGCGGCGTGCTCGTTCGTGTTCATGCTTGTGGCTGTCCTGCTCGGGTCCACATATACACACAGCGCGCGGGCAAGCGAGTGAGCGGCCGACCGACCGAGACGAACCGGTTCACTCTCAAAGGCGTCTGTTTTCAGGCTATATATGTATTTTTTTGCTCGCGTGTATGAGCAGATGGCTGCTCAGCGCTTCGATAGGATCGGGTGAAATCATGTAGACTCACAGCCAGAAGACTCCGATCTCACACTCGGCATGCATTGAATGTGACAGAGGAGTGTTCTCTGTCGATGCCGACTTTCTGTATTGCTCACTCCAAGAGAATATTTGTGTCACAACTCTAGTTTGAAATTTAAGACGGGAATGGGTACTTTTAGCAGTCGCAAACACACGCACCCCATATCATTTCTGATCCGGAAGGCCATTAACATGTCTGTTTGAGATTGTAGAGACAAAATATGCTTTGGAGACCTCATTCGCCTAGGCATATACGCCCCGCTGAGATGAGTTTCAAACCGAACATGAGAGAGATGGAGGGGAGGTTATAATAACTATTTTTTCCATACAAGTCAGCGGCTGAGAGCACTCGGCATGCACTGAATGTGACGAAGGAGTGTTCTCTGCCGGATGCCAGGAGAATATTTCTTGTGTCACAACTTTATTCTGGAATTTAAGACAGGAGTGGGTACTTTAAGCAGTCGCACACACACCCCATACCATTTCTGACTCGGAAAGCCATAAACCTGTCTCTTTGAGATTGCAGAGACAAAATATATTTCGGAGACCTCATTTGCTGGGGCAGATGCACCCTGCTGTGATAAGTTTCAAAGAGAGAGAGGGGTGGGTTAATGGTGCCTGTTTTTTTCCATACAAGTCAGCGGTTGGGAGTAGACATTGCACTAACGGGATTTTAACGGGCAATCGCGGACAGCTCTGTGGAACTAGGCAGCATTGCTCTCACTGTCAGCTTCCCTTTCATTGCTATTCTGTAGACGCCTCCGTGAAACCTCCACAAAGTTGGTTCAAACGGAAAAAGAAAAGAACACTCTCAAGGACCAACTTCTTGCCGGTAAACAATCCTTTTCCCACTTACTTGTCCAAGGTTTTTACTAATGCAACCCCCCTGACGCGCTCCACTGACCAGACAACCCTGGTTCTGCGGCCACTTAATTTTATCTTATTAGCAGCGCTTCCGTGCACGCTGCGTGTGCGCTGGTTCAGTCGGTCATCTCTCTCTCTCTCTCTCTCTCTCTCTCTCTCTTTGTGCTTTGGAGCTACATTTAGGGCCTTTTGCGGTGGGAGGCACATACGGAATGATCATTTCTGCCATCAACTAGCCATTCCCATCCTCAGATTTACATGATCCGAGCCTGGATCCGTTGGTCGTTCAGCATTTATCACTCCAGCGTTTTGGCATTGACCCACGGACCCCTTTTTCCTGTCGGTTGTAGTCGGGACTATGAACAATATTGTGTATGGGGGGGGGGGACGGGAAGGGATAGATTACCAATTACGTTACTGACGTGCTTATCCGGTTGAGCGAGAGAGAGGCCTTGAGGCCAGTCCTGTAATGACCAGTAACGATACTGCAAGGAGTACCCACAAAAACAAAGGAACTCGCTCGTCTCGTTGCGCCTTAAGGCTCCATCTCTCGAGCCAAACCAGTAGCCTCGCAGTGTCGCGTACAATAGGCAGGATAATACTGCCGACAAAGACAAGGGAGACCGGAATGGCCACTTCTGGCTTATTATCCGTCGTCGTCATGCCCAAGCCTGAGTTGTGGAACTACTGGAGCCCGATCTCGCGACTTGTTCAACGCCTCTGACCACTGAGCCACGGGATCGTTGTCTTGTCAGTTGCGATCAGGAATATACAATGGTAGTGGGGCGCTCATCGATCGTTTTTACGGGACCCACTCGTAAAAGCGATCGTTGAGCGCCCCTCTACCATTGTATACTCCCCGTCCGCAACCAACAGGACAACGAACCCGTGGCTCGGTCGTTAGAGGCGTTGGACTTCTTACTAACTGGTTGCGGGATCGAGCCCCAGGTGTTCCACACTTCGGGGTCGGTTATTACTGGCTGACGACAGCTAATAGGCCAGAAATGGCCATTCCAGTCTCCCTTATCTTCGTCAGTAATGCCAGTCTTCATGCATATACGTATATAGAAAGGTGTTATATCGTACTCCCGACATAGGTATTAGCTAAAGCCCCAGACACATGTTTTGTCGATGTTCTGCCGCTGCGTGACACAGCTGCGAGGCGTCCGGCTCCTCAGTGGGTCCGCCAGCGTTCTCTGTGCGGTTTCTGTTATATGAACTCCAGAGAATAATCAAGTGAATACTTTCAGAAATTATTCAGCGCAGGACGTGGAGTTACTTCTCCGGGACATGACTTCTTAGGGTCAGACCCGAAATTTCGATAGACATTCGAGTCGAAGACAATCAACTAATGTGGAATAAACACGTAATGCTCATTCTACAAACAAGTACTACGAGTAGTATGAAATCCATATGGTAAAGGTATTATACCGTACTCCCGACATATACATTAACTATATATATGTATATGCGAAAGGAGATTGCCGACAATAAAGACACTGGAATTTCTATTTTCGGCTTATTAGTTGTTATCAGCTAGCCACACCCAACCTCGAGTTTTGCGACCCCCTGAGATCCGGACCCGCATTCTGTTGGTTAGACGCCCAACGCACTAACCATTGAGCTGCGGGCTCGTTTTCCGCCTTGCTGCGCTGCAACTTTGGTCTACTCTGAACCTGCCTTCGGACGATTTAGCGGCATGGGCACTTAATGCAGGTAATTTTTTCAGAGTCGTCACCATCTGCTGAGCGTAAACATCCCTACTTTGCATTGGAGCTTTGGTCTAGTTCACCGATGTCGGCTACTTGTTTTCGTCCGGTCGTGTCGGCGTGTTGTCGTGGTCACACTTGAACTTTGGCCTCGCGCGTCTGTAATGCCGCATCTTACGAGTCACCTTACGTGTGCATCAGTGCCAAAAGATCATCATTTCAAATGCCGCTCGTGCTGTTATTGCTTGCCTTGCAAGCTTGCACAAAAACGTACAATGACTGGCTTATCGTAGCCTGTTTTATGGGCGCTTAAGGGAAGAGTAGTGTGGTGCCAACCAAACCGTTCCCTCTTAATACAGCTCGCGTCTTGGCACGGATTAGCCAACACAATCCGCATTCATCCCGACATTGGTCGTTGGTGGATGCACAGACAGTGTAGATTTGTGTAAGGGTCAAATATTTACAAAACAAACTGACAGGAACTCTAAATAGGCACAATTTTGAAGCGGGAAGTTCAATGCGGTAAACACGAAAACGATTGATCCTTTGCACAACTACTCCAAGAATCCGAGGTGAGGCAAGAAGGTCCTATTGGCATTTCATCACTGAGGGCGTAATAGTTGGCGGAAAGGTAGAATAATGTTTCCTGACTTCGCTGTCCTCAAATTTGCTGGCGGTGGGCAACTTAGGAGACAATAAACTAGGGGAGGGTAGATCGGTGCCTATGTAAATAATTGGTAGATTTGGCACCCAGACGCAATAACGTCATGCAACTGCTAGATGGGCGTTTGTCTCCACTGTTGCGTGCGCTTGCAATATCTCATTAAGTTACTAAGTTCGTTCGTCGTCTCGAGGGAGGTAGGGATCAGATGTGGGTTGCAAGGGAATTCGCTTCCAGCGAAGCAGACAGTCAGATGAACCGGAGGTGGGTCTGGGTGCGTCTGTGGGCACCATACTGGACGTAGTCCCTAACTGCACACCTGCTGAGTTCCATTGGAGGGGTTTCAAGCCACAGACAGGCGTGATCCTCAGTCCTCAGTAGGACGACATTGTCCCGTCAGTTTAAAGTCCATCAATCCCTGACTGCTAGTCGTCGCTATGGTGTCAAAAGACGTTCGGTTGTTTGCAGTAAGCAAATTAATCGTTGGATCCGAGTTGGAACGACCTCACTTCCTCTGCCCCCTCCAACCTCAGCGGTAACTCCGAGTCACGTTGGCTGAAGGGGAGATTGCGCGCAGCGGCTGTCGTGTTGCGGAGCCTGTATCGATTGCGAAAACGTCTACGCATGCGATGTGTCTGTCGTCATTAAGGACATTCTCGATCTCTCTTATAGAATTGTTTAATAGTTGTTGGGTACACGATCGCCTCCTTCTTCAAGACAACTTCCTGGGACTCGGCTCTTCGCTTCTATTGGCAGTTGTTGGGTAATGTTTTGACAACTGTTTCCGTGCGTAAGGATATCCAGATTGAGGAACGTACTCTATGGTTGTATATTTTTGTGGTCTGCGATGCGCGATATGAGCTTGTTGTTGACCAAGTAAAACAGGACTTACGACCTACCGCGCTTATGTCGTAGGCACCGTCAATTTGGCAGTCTTTGTCTTTTATTTGTTCATCCGTCTCTGTGTCTGCCAAGTTCTGTGCTGGCCGTAACTCTCCAGTTTATGGGAATAAAGAAACAAAACCCGCTGGTTTGACCATGAGTAAAAGTTTTCCCAACTGATAATTACAGTCCATTAGTTAAACATTGGCTGATCTATGTGGTGAATGTCAGGGCTTTATCCTGTTTGGGCTGCTTTATATAGTCGACGGTGACCATCTCAGTCCGTGCTCTTTGTTGTTAGGTAAAACACTTTTCTGATCACCATATTGTGCTGGTCAGTTTCATCACAGTCGTCTGACGGATCCACGCGAAATCGCCGTTATTAATCAAGATGACTCGGCAAACGTAGGCCGCTGCCTGAGTCTATATAAAAGTAGTAGAGACATTTTAGAAATGTTGTATGGGAAAAGTGCACGCCAATTAAATACCTGGATCATGCTGGATGACCTAATACGAGGTACAGTAGGTGGGCTAACTCATGAAATGTCAACCTAAATTCCGAAATGTGTTTTCATTTCGAAAAATTAGTCAGCCTGCAACATAATTATATAATATTTCAGTACCTTAGGACGCCAGCTTTCGAATGAACTTCCTTCCCGCTGCATGTAAAAACTACACTGTAAAAAATGACTTCTTAAGTAGCATGACTTTTTCTCATTGGATTTCGATGCCCCGAAAAGTTCAATTATATTTCATGGGAAGCATGCATAAAAATATTCATTCTTTTGCTCATTTGGTAGAAAATTACGTCTTATTCCAAATTTATCCCCGAAGACGGGACATAATTCGGTTGTAAAAAAGTTTCTAATTGTGGGACTTTTAAATACCGTGAAATGGCCGTTCATAAATCGTCATGTCTCTGCATTTACCAATGTGGCTCGTAAAGTTAACAATATGGATCAAATATACTGCTAAATTTTATGAACCCTGTATGGTACCCTTTATTATTACCGTAGAGACATGTGTGGTTTTCCGTACGCGGAAAATATACGGCTTGTAGTTTGGAAACCCTGAATCCAAGTGCGACGGTAGAGCGGGTTCAAAATTATTCGGGAATTGGAAGTTCTTAAAAACCGAATTATACCCTTCCCTTGAATTTGAGATTGGAAGGAGACGTAATTTTGTACCGAATGAGCAAAAGAATGAATATTTTTATGCATTCTTTCCATGAAATATAATTGAACTTTTAGGGGCATCGAAAACCAATAAGAAAAATTCATGCTACTTAAGTAGCCGTTGTTTACAGAGTAGTTTTTACATGCAGCGGGAAGGAAGTTCATTCGAAAGCTGGCGTCCTGAGGTAACTGAGACATTATATAATTATGTTGTAGGCTGACTAATTTTACAACCCTACTTAATTAATCTTTTTGAAACTAAAACGCATTTCGGAATCTCGGTTGAAATTTCATGAGTTAGCCCACCTACCGCATGTGCCTCCACTCAAAATTTTCCAATCGTTCTCTTCTCTTTATTCTGACATGGGGTAATTGTTCTCGTACTAGGCTGGGTTGCCTACCAGCAAAGTCTTATATCACTTCGAATCTTTTTTAAATGTCTACAGTAGCTGTTTGATGTTCGACCGACAATTAGGCCGTCGTGCCCGACGATGTTCACCGTGTGCAACACACCAAGGTGCAGTAGGCACGGTGACTTGCGCGCGAGTTAGTTTATAGTGGGAGCAGGCTTGCGCAGCGTCTACCGCACTCTCTCCTCCCCCCCCCCCACCCCAACCTGGACCCGGTGTCAAGACAGAATCAAGAAAATCGGAGTCGGGAGAGGACACGGGTGGCTAGCGCGGCCAGAACCCGCAGCTAGGCTTACCACTACACCGCCTGCTCCATAACGTACACTGGCCAGGATTTTATGTTACAACGAAAATGGGAGGGGGGAGGGGGCGATAAGGATCCCAGTCGGCCCGACTTGGGTCAGTAACCGGGCCTGCCACTACACTGCACTGTTGGCATTTGGTATGGATACGCCTTTCCGATAACGCCTGCCGTACCCCGATCTAGCCTCCATGTTGCTGCAGCGCATTTAAGAACAGAACAGTGTTGATTATGCACTATCGCCTCCCATTCTCATTGTTTACTGCATAAACCTGAGTCTCAAAACTGCCGTTCACACTTTTTAGGCTGGTGGTGCCACCAGGCTGAAGGTGGAGCCCGCCAATAACTTTAGCGCATCCCTCACTACTAAAAAGCCTGATGCGGTTTGAAACTACCACCATGCGCCAATAGCCGAGGTTTGGAAGGCTGCCAACCGAGGGGGTAACTCGATCCTCGTGGCCAGTACTGTGTGTGTATGTGGGGTGACAGCCTCGAGAACTGAGAGTCAGGCTTGATGGCTCCTTCGCGATGTTGACTTTGTGACACTCTCACGCTCGCGAGATCCGAGCCGTCCCTTCTTCCTGTGAGAACCCGGTACATTGTGCGGCGACCATGTTCAGTGTGTGACACCCGTAGACGGGCCGCATAGCCTTGTCAACCGTCAGCAGGCGTCCTGATACTGACTTGCCACTGGACTCATGTGGGGGAGGGAGCAGGGAGTGTGGTAGATGCTCGCAAGTCTTTGGCCTACGCTCAAGATGCTGTGATGCACGCGGTAGGCGTCGTCGTTGGCCACCGTCGGTGGAGAGAGTAGCTATGATTAAGCCATCTTTGGTATTCAATCTCCTTTTCGGGAGGAGAGGGCAAGTTGACCCCCATGGAGGTCGGACATGATTACAGCCGCACCAAATAGGAGATGGGAGCTGAAGCACCCCTCATCCCTTGTGTAGTCGTCCTCGAAATACTTTCGAACCATCGGGAAGTGGCGGCGTCTAGGACCTTAAAGTGCTGCTTGTCAAAAAGTAAGGAGTTCTCTTAGGCACACGCACTATTCCATGCCTTTTTCGTCCAGTAAGTTCGAATGAAATAGGTTGGAGGGAAACAGCTTTTCTGGCCTTCACTACAGTTAAAGTGGTCTAGCCAGATTTCCCCACGTCGCATACCAACGCAATTACGCAGGCATTCCTCACTGTCAGTGCACAATCAAGTGAAATTCTTACCACCCCCTCCCTATCGGCATTAGCCTCTCCTCCTACATCCTCACATCACCTTTCGTCTCGGAGGTCATTGGAGACCCCCTGCACCGTTACCCTTGGTTCCTTTTTGGGTGCTCGCTCTTCTCGAGCCTCCTTTTTTAAAATACTTTTTCGTTGTAGTTACCTCGGAGGCACGCAAATACCACATGCAGAACGCAGAACATGACGAGAAGAGGAGCATAGCTTCAGAGTTGGTAAGTTTTTCCCCAGTCCTGCCCATCATCGTGTGTTTTGCCACCTACGTACCTCTCTGTTCCCTTTGCGAAGGCCTGCGTATTACCGCGCACGTACTACCTAGCTTGTGCGTGAGGCATGTCTGCGTTTTTTTGGCTAACTCAGGGGGATCCACTTTTTGGTCTTGGGACGTCTGAAAGGTCCAGTCGGCGTGACTCCTTTTGACTGACTTTTATGGTGTGGGCTGATTTTTTAAACAACGTCCCATATTCGGACTCAAAATTTGAGACGCCGCTCCCGGCTCCTCTGCTCTGCGTTTCTATCCCTCATTGACTAGTGGGAACGCGGAGTAGTCGGAGCCAGCAAGCTATTCTCACTTGCAACGCTACCTCCTCCCTGTTCTTACTCTTACTAGTGGAAGGGGGGCGCTCACTGATCGCTTTTACGGAACTCACTCGTCCCGTTGTGCCATACGGGCTCCCTCTCGAGCCAAACCAACAGCCGCACAGTGGCGCATGATATAGGCAGCATGCCACCACCGACAAAGATAAGGGAGACTGGAATGGCCATTTTGGCTTATTAGCTACCGTTAGCCAGTTATACCCAACCCCCAAGGTGCGGAACACCTGGGGCTCGAACTCGCGACCAGTTAGTTAGAAGTCCGACGCCTCTAACCACTGAGCCATGGGTTCGTCCTCTTGTCGGTTTCGATCGGGAATGTACAATGGTAGAGGGTCGCGGGATCGAGCCCCAGATGTTTCACACCTCGGAGTTGGGTATGACTGGCTGACGATGGCTAATAAGCTAGTAATGGCCATCCCAGTCTCTCTTAACTTTGTTGGCAATAACACTCTTACTATTGCATCAGGGGGCTCAAAGCCGATAGTCTCTGACCCCAGCGTAGATGCACCTTCCTTGCTATGCGAACGTTGGGAGGGGAAGGGCGATAGCAAGTCTTTGGAGAGAGCATTGCGAGCTCTCCTTCCCTTCCAACTACTCATCCAGAGAACAGTTTCCTCTCAGTTTTGCTGTTGCCCTTTACCTTGAAGATATATTTACCCTACATATATTTTGGCAT
>CACRXP010000357.1:410598-427920 GCA_902702965.1 Spirometra erinaceieuropaei | reverse complement strand
GAGTGCAGTGTACCTGTCCAACTCGTACTGCTGATCCGAGTTTTTTTTCGCATCGGTGTTGCCAGCAGATTTTTTTTTGTCAGCGCCGTTCGAAAACCAAAGGTAGATTGTCTCAGTCAGAATGAGTGAATGGGAGAGAGGGTGCCTCTGGCATCTCGGCTGCTAGCAAATGGACATCCAGTAATCGTTTTTGGTTTAAGCCTCCACCAAACAACGGCGCAGGCGCATTCGCTGTAGGTCTAGGGTGTGAGTAGCCTTTTCCGCGGTGAGCGAATAGCCTTTAAACCAGCTATCATATGTTACCCAAATATGGAAGGTGGATAAGTTCAGAAGTAATGTACTAAATATACTTATATCTGGAAGAATCAGCCCTATCATTCGTTTGTGTCAGGGTTAACTGTCGGTTCTCATCTTGAAGGGTTTGTTTTTTCATTGCCCGAGATCGTGAATTTGAGATCTGACGCGGGTATGGTTAAAAGACGGTACCAACCGTCAACCGTCGGTCGCAGGTATGTGTCTCAAACTGCGAGATCACTTCAACAACAAATTATGCTACATCAGAAACCCCCGCGCCCCTTGGAAGTTTTTGTTGATTACCTTTTCGAAGCATCTGTTGTTTAAATAACAAAAACGCCTGTTGCCTCCGACGCCTATTTGGAATGACAGGAATGTGGGTTGTTATCGCTGTTTTATCTGCTTTTTTGTGCTAGGCAACCATCTCCGCACATGGCGATAATCTAGGTTGTCTTTTCCGATATGATTGGGCAGCATTCTCATTATTTTGGCATCATTGATCCTAAAAGAGTCCAACCCAAACACGCGGATCACAGCCCTGAGGTCGTTCAAGAGCCCATGTCAGCAATGCCTTGAAGGCCATTGTTTGCGTCGGGCATTTTGATTGGGGAAGGGATGGTTTCTCATGGTCCCTACATCCCAATATGGGTATTTCCGTGCACCCCTGGGGCACAGAAGTTTAAAACTCCAGAACTGTGACGTACGGCAGTTAATGAACCCCCCATTTGATGGTAAACCATGTTCATCGTGTCGTACTATCGTCATGATTTGCGGTTTTCCTATAACGTACTAGTGCCCGTCCACGCCTGAATGTGTTTCTACTGCATGGTCTGCTACCGTCCGTTCATCTTACAGAGGTCCAGGCTCATCAGTTGGTCGTTGATGCCCTGTGGCAGACAGGGCAGTCGTCCCACAGTGTCGTTGCTGATGACGAAGGCGACGCCAGCGTCATGTCGCTCTGCCTCTGGGCGGTCGCTCCAGAAGAAGGTGTAGTCGGCACCCCTCTCCTACACTTGGTCTTGTTGAGAGAAAAGGGTTTCGCTGAGAGCAGCGATGTCCACCGCCGGTTCTAGAACAACAAACGCTGTCCTTTCTTCCGGCCGGTTGCTCCCTGAATTGTCCAAAGGGGACCAATCAGAGTCAGCGGACCCACTCTAACAGCCCGTAGGGTACGGAAGAGGGGCGGATGGGGACAGAGGTTGTAGTTGCTTGTTTTGGTTGCTTCGACCGCGAGTGGTGCATATGCGAGCCATGGTCAGCATGCAGAGGACGTTGTCTAAGCGTTTGTTTAGGCCACCTTCCCTTGCCCCCTTCCTCCATGAGGAGGTAAGCAGTGTGCTGTCCTTAAAGAGACATCCCAGACGACTGCTGGACTCCACTACGGGTCACTACTTTGTTTAGTGGGAGGGCGACCCGAGTTAGCCTGGTCTGCTCTTGATAGAATATAGAAATGTATGATTTTCCTTTAACGGAAAATATACAGCTTGCGGTTTGGAAACCGTGGATGCGGGTATAACGGCAGGTCGGGTTTATAGTTACTCGGGAATCGAAAAAGTTTTTTAAAACCGAATTACATCCTTCCTTTAAGCATTGCATTTGATGAAGACGTCATTTTCCTTCGAAATGAGTATAATAATAACTATTTCTATGCATGTTTTCTATCAAGTATATTTGAGTTTATGGAGGCATCGAAAATCAATGAGAAAAATCCAGGCTACTTTAGTAGTCATTTTTACAGAGTGTAGTTTTTTTCAGGCGGCTGAAAAGAAGTCCGTTCAAAAGCCTGCATCCTGAAGCAACTGAATTACCTGGGGGATTATGCTACACGACGATTACTATTACAACCCCACTTAAGTAATCGTTTCGAGTGTAAAACGTATTTCAGAATTTCTGCGAAGATTTCATGAGTTAGGGGATTTGCTGTTTATTCATGACTGTAGTCAGGCGCTTCCATTTAACCATGTCCATTGGTCACTTTGCCGGGGCGTTCCTCTCACAACGCCTGCCTCCAGTCCAGTCCCAGAGCATTTGCACCTCATGCCACCCCGCTCCTACTTCGGCTTCCCCTAGGGAGGGGTGTTTTCCAGTTATCGATAGCTCGCCGCTGATCGCGCCATTCACCCAGACTCGCCAGTTACCTCCCCCCATACCATAAGTGGTGCCATCTTTTCACTGGATAATCAAATTGGCGTCACTGACGTGCACAGACAATGTACGCGAAAGCTGGCTTCCTCCAACCGCCGTCCATGCGGACTAGGCGCCATTTCTTCTAAACCACAGTTTCACTCGAAAAAAAATCGCGGAATGGAGATGTTTTTTTTTCAACTGTCACCCATCAGAAAGTACCAATTGGGGTAGCATCGAAAACAGTCAGAGCCGGACCACACCTGGTTTCAAGCTGGCGTCACCTCATGCCCCCCCCCCGGCTTGATCAACTGTTAGGCAGACGTCCTGTTGACACTACCACATGCGCAGGAAAAAAAGTGCGCTTTAGAATCTCAGCGAGCGCCTACGCGTGTCCAAAAGTGAGGTTTTGTGCGAGCAGCAGGCACCTCAAATTTTTCATGGAGCCCGAAGTGGGGGGGGGGGTGGTTGGTGGTGGCCATATATGCGTCGGGTGCACCGTACGCACTGTTCCCCCCTCCCCCTCTCTATTTAGTCGAGTGGGGATGACTGTTTCTGCATACTTTTTGACGCCGTCGGTCGCGCTCTTCAGCACCGACCGATCGGGCGCAACCCCCCAAAACCCGTTTTCTCAGTAGGACCGCATAGCCGATCGTCATCATGTCGTTTTGTTAGGCTCAGACGATCTACCTGCTCTAAACAGGGCTGCGGTAACGCCAGCGTACTGCAGCTGCTTTTCTATTTTGCCCTTTTTATGGTCTTATTTCGAGCAATTAAGAAAGGTGGTTTAAGGAGGTGGTTTTGCCGCAAACGCAGACCTGCAGCACTGTTGATCGCCATCCCTTTACTTAACTCCCTCAGTTCGATAGGAGATTTGGAACTCCACCGTTGAAGTCTGACTCGTTTGTTGGTGTGACAAGTGTCGACGGGTTTTTGCCTTTAGAAATCATTGCATCCCAATCCGACCACCCATTGGACGGTCGAGTGATACGCGGGAGAGTGATGGTAAAGAGCGAGACAGACGTTGTAAAGTGCCACCTAACGGCACATCAGAGCATTCCCTGCCATAATAAATCTGGCGCGATCGAAACTTCTACGTACATGGAACGGTAATCAGATAGTATGTGGCACGCGTAGACGGGTTGTTTAACTTTGTCGGCCACCACACCGCGTCTACCTCCGGTGGTCATTGCATAGCCTTGCCATCGGGGCAAGGTGTATGATGGGGTGAGCGAGTGCGACAGGTGCTGTGCAAGTCTGTCTGTTAAATAATTTGCGCGCGAGTCACTGGCACTGTGGCGGAACATGCGATGCCCGCCATCGCACGTGACGGTCGAACTTTCCTAAGCTTAACCTGGTTATCACATGTAATTTCAAATTTACCAGCTAGCTCTCACGGAAGTCCGTTCCCGTATCCTCAGTCTGTGGGCATGCAGAGTGTCCCATAGCTTGTGCAAAGTACAGGACCCTTCTTCGTTTTAGTCTCTGGATTTGGAATTCGTTGATATGGTTTCTGTGCTCCCTCCAAGTGGCTTGAAGTGAATGGAAACCAACGTAGTAACCCCTTCAAGTCGGCGGTGCCAGTGACTGTACTTAACCGAGACCGGCAAAGACCTTTGAGGTGTGCAGGGTCACCGTAACACACAAGACTTCGAACGTATGAAGGGAGGTGGAGAGACTGAGGAAATAGCGACAAAAACAGGAATGCTTCACCTCCGTGAACTGTGGGATTTAGAAAGAGTGCAAATTTTGATTATATTCGCTCTACCCGCCCTCGCCCTGAGGCACAGTCCACGGTGTGGGGTGAGGAGATGCAATCAAATGTCCTGGAAAAGCGAAGGAGGTCGTAATTGCGCCTACCTAACTCCCCATCCTTGGGACGTGCGCTGCTCAGAAGATGAATTAGTAGTTTGTCCCTCCGTCAGTCTCAAGGGGCGAGCACCGCCGCTGTCCCCTGGAGGCATTAATAACTTGCCTGTAGTTTGAATTGTAGTGAGGCGGACTTCCGCAACACCGTCTGCACTCACGCTCTTCCCACACCATCATATTCCACTGACAGGACCATGTTAAGATGCCGGGAAATGGGCGTGGGCGCAGCGGTTTCCCAGGCATTCGTCTCTCCGTCTCTCGTGTGCTGACAAATAACCGCGCCAAACACGCTCGAATGGCTGCATCGGTGAGAGTCACGGGTGGAAGGAGCCCGAGTTATCCCATCAGTCGAAAGCTGCGCGTTTCTCAAACGCCGATGAGAGTTATCCTCCAAGCGCAGGCCGCGGGTTGTTGCCTTGCCGCGTGACTCCACAAGCGTCTGTTTGCGTGCGTGAGAAAGTCGATAACGGCGATGGCGTCGTCGTCGTTGTCGTCGTCAACAACGTGTGTATGTGTGTGCTCTGCCTTCGTGGGAAATTGGACCACAGCTTGCTGGAACAACCGACACATTTGTGCTCAAAAATCTACCCAGTCGTCGCAAAGTGCGCAGGTTGGTTGAGTTTTAGCGGCAAGCGTTGCCGCCTGGAACGCCGAGACAAAGTGAAAACGTCGCCATCGGGTCGGGTCGGTAAACGCAGGCAACGTTGGCTATTTCTGATTACGGCCGGCATATCTGCACCCCGTGGCACAAAACCAGGCTCCGAGGTCGAAGTCCCAGTCTTCCAGGCCGAAAGATTAGGGTGTCTCTGACTGTGAGGACTTCAAGTAGGCCGGAAATCACCATCCCAGTTCGCCCCCTCTTTATCAGTTATAGCTGCCGCTCCCCGATGTGGCTAACTGATGCAGACAAACCAACACTTCTTATTCTTTTCTAACAGTAGTGTCGCTACTGATTGTGAGAAGGGCAAGAAGACGTCCGCTTTGGTTGGCTTATTACACCAGCCCCGATTCCGCCCTTTCTGCCTTCTTAATTTCAGTGCTAGTAGAGGGATTCCTCATCATCTGTGTTGGGTCCGATTCGCCGACTTGATTGGGCACGGGAATGTGGACCACCCTCCCCCCTCCTCGTCTTACAGGTGACCTTGTACTAAAGGTTAAAGTTAGGACAGAGGAATAGGAATCCCCTGGAATTCAGCGCGAGGCCACCTATAGGACTGAAGAGGTCCATGTTCCCAAGTCAGGTCGCCGACTTTGTGCGAGTTTAATTGCCTACCGGCGGTGCGTCTTTTTTCGGCGCGATTTCCACCGACCTCACGTGTTTAACTGGCTTTGCCAGTTTTACTTCGTAGTCAATGCACAGCACCTGTTGGCTCCGTATCGATGACAGCTTTATTGACGTTGGATTGCATGGCTTTTAGGTCCTACTTCAGCTCTGCGCGTTCACCAAGACCACCCCCTGCAACTACTGTTATAACCACTAGAAAAAATACCAGATCAGTTTTTATCCGTGTAGACGGCGGTGAAACTCTCACCGAGCGACAATTCTCCACCTGACAGATTACTGATTGCTAAGGCATGACCGTGGTCCCCCTGGTGACCACTGTAGACTGGATATGCCAGGCAGTAGCCGGAGAGGGCCTCTCGTTTTTCCCATCCTAGTAAAATCTAAAAGTGTCCTCTGATCGTCTCGCGTTGAAATCGCATTGTCTGACTAACGTCGTGTACAGTAGGTGGGCTAACTCATGAAATGTCAACCTAAATTCCGGAATGCGTTTCGAAAGGATGTATTAAGTAGGGCTCTAAAACTAATCAGGCTGCAACATAATTCCATCATAATTCAGTTACCTCAGGATGACGGCTTTCGAATGAACTTCCTTCCGGCTGCATGCAAAAACTACACTCTGTAAGAAATGACTACTTAAGTAACATGCATTTTTCTCATCGATTTTCGATGCCTCTAAAAGTCTAATTATATTTCAAGAGAAAACATGCATAAAAATATTCATTCTTTTGCTCATTCGGTAGGAAATTACGTCTTCTTCCAAATTTATACTCGAAGGAGGGACATAATTCGGTTGTAAATAAGTTTCTAACTGTGGGAGTTTTAAATACCGTGAAATGGCCGTTCATAAATCGTCATGTCTCTGCATTTACCAATGTGGCTGGTAAAGTTAACAATATGGATCCAATTCACTGCTGAATTTTATGAACCCTATATGGTACCCCTAGATTACCGTAGATAAATGTGTGGCTTTCCGTACGCGGAAAACCGAATATTACCCTACCTTCGGGTGCAAAGTTGGAAGGAGACGTAATTTTCTACCGAATGGGCAAAAGAATGAATATTTTTATTCATGTTTTCCATGAAATATAACTGGACTTTTAGGGGCATCGAAAATCAATGAGAAAAATTCGTGCTACCTAAGTAGTAATTTTTTACGGAGCATAGCTCTTGAATGCAGTCGACAAGAAGTTCGTTCGAAGGCCGATGTCCTGGGGAACTGAATTAGCATGGCATTACGCTGCACAATGGTTAGTTTTATAACCCTACTTATTTAATTTTTTCGAAGCTAAAACGTATTTCGGAATTTCGGTTGACATTTCATGCGTTAGCCCACTTACTGTAGAGATGCCAGGCAGGAACCGGAGAGGGCCTTTCGTTTTCCCCATCCCAGTAAGACCTAAAAGTGCTCTTTCGCGTTGAACTCACATTGTCTGACTGACGTACTTTTTTTGCGGGAATAGGTGACGTCACAGACACATCTAGATCAGGTCTGAGACGACCGGTTGTCCCTGTTGGAAATGCGCAGCCCACCTTTTGAGCGTACTTGCGGCGTGCCTAAATGCCAATGGAGTAGATCGATCAATCGTTGCAACTTTTTGTATTTTGGGTTTGGCGTGTGTTCAGTGGTGTTTTTTTCTGTATGACGCACCCTGGACAGCATGCGAGAGATTTTTTAATTCGAGCCGCATCGCACTTCCCGTCAAACAGTATGCTGGCAGTGACCGAAGAACGCACGTCGGACTTGTCTTTTCTTTGCTGTTCACTATACTAAGCCAGTGCTCGAATGGATGCGAATTTAGCATGTCAGTGACCGTGCGGCGAGCTCTGTTCGACCGTTAACAACAATCAGGCAGGTCAGCTCGCCGCTTAACTTAGATGCGGCAGATGACCTAGAGTTTGCAGACTACCGATTTCACATGTCCAGCAAACGTCTAATGCACAGTGAAATAGGCGCAAAAGGATCGGAAGGGAATTAATTCAAATAATCGCAGCAAGATCAAGACTAACTCATGGCTAACTCCTGAAATGTCAACCGAAATTCAGAAATGCATTTCAGGGTTTCCAAACTACAGGCCGTATATTTTCCGTGTACGGAAAAGCATACGTTTCTGTACGGTATTAAAGGGAGACTATATGGGGTTCATCAAATTTAGCAGTCGATGTTGGCCATATTGTTAACTTTACAAGCCACATTGGTAAATGCAGAGACATGACGTTTTATGAACGGCCATTTAACGGTATTTAAAAGTCCCACAGTTAGAAACTTTTTTACAACCGAATTATGTCCCTCCTTCGAGTATAAATTTGGAAGAAGACGTCATTTTCTACCGAATGAGTAGAAGATTAAATAATTTTGTGCATGTTTTCTATGAAGTATGATTGAGTTTTTTTTAAAGACATCGAAAATCGATGATAAACATGCATGCTACTCAAGTAGTCATTTTTTACAAAGTATAGTTTCTGCATGCAGCCGAAAAGAAGTTCATTTGAAAGCTGTCATCCTGAGGTAACTTAATTATTATAGAATTATGCTGCATGATGATTAATTTTACGACCCTGCTTAATTAATCTTTTCGAAACGAAAATGCATTTCTGAATTTCGGTTTAGATTTCATGAGTTAGCCCACCTACTGTAAATGCGGCAGAAGACCTAGAGTTTGCAGACTGCAGGTTTCACATGTCCAGGAAACGTTTACTTGGACCTTAGTACACCAATCGATGGTCTGAACCTCTAAATAGCTCCTCCAAAAAGCCTGCATTTGCAACTAGCCTAGTGACAGTTCGACTGTTGTGACCGACGATGCCAACCGCAGGCTGAAAGCAGGCACGGTGACTTACGCGTGATTTCTTTCATGGTGATAGTAGACTTGCACAGCATCTACCGCACTCTCCCTTCCCCACTCCCCCACCTGGACGCGGCATTAATGTCTTCTGCGCACAAGTTAGATAACGGAAGTAGACGAAGTTTGCACGTAGGCCGCAAATTTAACAATGGGAGTACATGTTTTAGAATTGCGAAAATTCCCATTGAAGAATTCAAAAGACACGTTGGCGAGCATACGTAAGCTTTCGATAAATTCTCATTAGGCCTATACATTTATATTGCTGTCGAAATGTTTAAAAGGAAAATGCGGGCAAACAGAAGTTATTCTGTAGCTGGGGTTTGGCGGCCTTGGTGGTCTTTTGGTCATGTACGTGGCAATGAATCGATCGGGGAACCCGTTCTGGCGAAGATTTTCGACAATCTTAAGTTCTTCCCCAATGCTGTCAGCCGAGCAGATCCACCTTATTCTTTGTGTTAAATAACGGACTAAATTGCGCTTCATGTTTAACGGTACGGAACTCCCAAAATTGGTGTATCGCCCGGATCACGTCCTCTTACGATAAACGCTACGTCGAATACTGCCGTCAGGCCTTCTACTTAGAAATACATCCAGAAAGGGGAGCGATTCAGCATAATTCAAGCTGTATCACGCACTTTTCCAGCAGCTGACACCCGTGTACTCTTCTCTACTAGCCCCATCCTACACGGAGATTGCAAGGACAAATTGCCAGCCCAGACCACTTCTATGTGTATTTACTCCCTCACCTGCTCCTGTGGGGTAGAATATATTGGTCTCACGAGCCGGCGTTTGTCCAAAAGAATAAGGGAACACCTTCCAGTATGGTTAGGAAAGGGCCAAATAAAGAACGCCAACGGTTCTATCTTCGCCCACATGGTAGACACAGATCACTGTGTAGATGCCGTACAGACAACAGCAGAGGCGGCCGCAATCAGGATATACAAACCAGTTCTATGCGCACAAAAGAACTTCGTACGGGCCCCACAGTTACCATGGGCCAAAGCCATCATGCCAGACACCTGCATATAATTACCCGGCCCAGTGCCCACCATCCCCTTCTCACTCCTGACACTGACTGTAATTTTGATTTTTACCTCACCCACCCAGACCCTGCCCCCCAAACCCCAGCTGCAGGATAACTTCTGCTTGCCCGCATTTTCCTTTTAATCATTTTGATAGCGATATAAATGTATAGGCCGGATGGGAAGTACATGTGATGGCAGACTCACGTGGAGCTGTGAGAATTCTTCTGATTTGTCTCTTCACACACTTATTGTCACGCAGGCGTGTATTAGTTTCGAAGAGGTTGTCTGCCCTGCACTTCAGATCGTCCTGTTTCCTAGGTTTGCATTCATCCAACTTTTTCTGTTGACTAATAAACTAACACTGGTGCGTCACCACTGCCTCCTGTAGACAGCCTGGGTTTTGATCACCTCGGTTTTGCTCCTTGAGATCTTCCAAAGTCGCCACTACTCCTGCTTACTTTGTCTCATGCAGCCGTTATAACTTCCCTGCTGTACTGTCACTACCGAGGCTACTCCCCTTCCACTGTACGGCACCAGTTCACGGAATGGGGGGGGGGGTGCTGTAGTTCTGTACCTATACGAACTGCGAAAGCGGTCTGCTGTGAATGTCGGACGTTCGTGGTACCGGTGGCGCTGTCGGCATGTTTGTGTCCCAAGACGAGGTTCCACTAAAAGCCAGTCAGTCGGAGCTGCCTGACCACCCCCCCCCCAAAGGCGGACTCCTGCATGTAATGGACCCCGATGTACGTCTGCTTCCGCAAAATGAGCTATATATATTGCTCTCGCCCGGCACCAGTGTGTGTACACACACGCACCCTCTTATGTGTGTGGTTTTTATTTTCCCAAGAAACGAACCACAAATGTTTGCACATCGGTGGGCTTTGGTGGGGTGGGGTGGTGGGCTTAGTGCACGCACGAGTGTGATTCACGTTTCGACTTACCAGGTCCCCGCGCGGCGTGTGCGCGCATGCGCAGGCACGACGCGCGTTCTTTTGCTGATGCCGGCGCCGCCGCCGCTGCCGCCGGTGGCTGATGCAATGCTGTCCTCCCGGTTGCTAGGCCATCCGCCCTGTGATATTGTTTGCTGGTGCCGTTCGCCTTCGGGTCGGTGACCTCATTCTCTTTCACCCCGCCGCCTCCAACTGCCCCAGAGGATGAGGAGGAGAGGACGCGTGCGATCGTGTGCACACAACTGTCCCCTGACCGGTTGTTCAATCTCCGGTCAGGGGGGGTGGGGGCATATGTCCTCGTCTAGACTTGACCGCTGCTGCCGCTGCTGCTGTCATCTCCAGCGGGGTCTAGGGCACTTCGTGAGCCGGGCGAGTAGTGTGCCATGAAGTGGTCATGCGGTATTCTTGGACAGCGCAACCGTATCTAGGCGGGTCATGCACTAAAAGAGCGTGATAATATTTACCGACGAAAAATTCCCCACTTCTCTACACTTCGGAGATCTCGAGTTCTCATCAGAGGGTAAGAAAAGTCCTGCGTGATGGGCTCGGACGACCACTTTGGATTTCATGGCTCACGTTTAATGGCCCGGAGGGTGCTGAAGTACAGTCAGTAACCGATCTCAGGAAATGTTGACTGAAATTCTGGAATGCATTTTCGATTGGGAAGGATTACTTAAATGAGGTTGCCTTGTGGTATGGTCCCGCAATATTCCAGACACGCCACGATGTTGAATCTTGAATGCTCACCTGCAAACACAAACGATCTTTACCAAGGATACTTCAGCATAGTGGGTATACACATCCTTTTTCTACTGATGTCGCCACCAACCAACTGCGTGAGGTGGGACCGTGCCTTCAAGTGTATCATTTTCGGGACAGATATAGCCAAACGTCGACTGAAACACCGTATTCCGAGTAACTGAATATGCTGCCATTTCGGAGGTTGAGAACCACATGCAAGCATCTACTGAACGATGGTAACTAGCAGTCATGTACGCATGGATTTCAGGGTGGGGATGATGGTGCCGCTTATATTTCAGTCCTGCCCATCCGCCTCCAAGTCAGTAATGTTGTGTGTGCGTGTGTGTCCGTTCTAACAGAAAACACCCACTTCAAGATGTGGCCGCCCTGGCCAAAAGGATTGAACTCGCTTATTTCTTCACTTTTTATACTTCTCCCTCCCCCGCACGCTTGAGCAAATTTATTTCCTCACTGTAATCTTTTTTGCTCTTGTAGTTGTGAATGTGTCCTGTGGCGTGCAGACGTTTCTAGAGGGGCCAGTCAAGGTGAGTTGGCTGAATTTCTTTTTTTTTACTTCGTGCAGCTTGTATTGACAGCGCACGCAGGCGACTGCGTAGGGCCGCCGAAATGGCGGACGCCGTGGCGTCAGACCGAGCACCCTGCCTATATTCTGGCGCGGGGTCTCTTCGCAGAAGAACTAAATTTCCATGTGGAGCCAAACCTGGCCCGCCACTGCGCTCCACCGAAAATGTAGAAGCAGTCTTGTCCCCCCCCCCTCCCGGAAGACGTGTGTATGAAGATTGGGGGGAGGGGGGAGGACTGAACCAACGTTGTAATTTAACGCCAACAAGTCACCCCATGTCCTCGAGGTATTGGCGCACAACAGATAAACCACCATGCGCGTGTGCAGTGTTGCTGCCCCGAGTTTAGGAGACCGAACGTTCTATTATCGGGCAGGTTTTCCCGGTGAAATTCGATTGGTTGTGGCCGAGGTATCAGCGACCACTCTTAATCCATCTCCCATTTACTGGACTCAGCTCTGGCTGAAACATGCTTGAATGCACTAATGACGATGCCTCTACTTCAAAAGTCTTTCATAATACTATCCCAACGTCATGCAAGTCCACGTTGTCATTCCAAGTAGTGGTGGCCATCGTAGAGTTTGACGAGCAAACCACACCCGGGTATTTTTTTAGAGCTGAACTTCATTCCTGGCATATCGTAACTCACCTCACGACCCCTGGAGTTTATCACCTGAAGCCCTGCAAATAATTTAGAGCCTCTTTGCCCGTGAGCCCGGTATGCGTGTGTGTGTAGGCAGATAATTATGAGTAGTCCTGTGAGCCCAGCCATATCACACCAGTGGTTGTAGGATTTCTGACAACATGCAGTGGCTGGCATACCTCGCGAAACGTTAGCTGAAATTCGAAAATATGATCTCGATTAGAAGGGATTACTTTGTGGGGTTGCATTGTCGACTGTCACGCAGCATAATCTCAAACAACTGCTTAGGTAGTATGGTCTTGCCCATTTAAATAGCACCATATCCGCCCGCTTGTCTACTGCTCCTTATCGAGCATACGGCGTGGTTCACATCTGTTGCATAATTACATGAGTCTTGTTTAGTTTCCGATGGAAGTAATGCGTAAACTTGCAGTAAATCTTTCGGAGCAAACTTTTTCAGACACGGTACGAAATTTGACATGAATATTTGAGCTGAAATTCATCAGCTACTGCAGAATAACCGCGTAATATTCACGAACCGCCAACAGGCAGTCAGTAGTATAGAACTGTGTAATTATTTACCGTACTGAAAGCGTACCTGTGTTGTCAGTACGATAAATAATTCCACAACTTCATGAATACTGTATGGTATCTTCTTGATAGAATAAAGGAATGCATGAGTTAAATGGAAAGTGTGCATTTTGTAGTTCTGGAAACCCAAGCGCAAGGTCGTGTTCAAAATTATTCGGAATGAAAAACACTTTTCTGGAACTGAACGATACAAGTTCTTTAAGTAGAAACTTCGAAGAGGACAATATTTATACGGGAAGGCGCATACTGTTTAGCTGCCTTCTACAAAATATTTTTAGATTTATAAGGACTCGACAAATCAATTTTAAAGAAGGCCATGTAACTAAAATTGTTATTTTTCATGAGTGCGATTTTCGCGGTCAACCAAAAAAATGCGTATCTACAAGCTGGAATCCTAGCGCAAATGGAGTACCTTGGAGTTATGCTGCCTGATAATAGATATTACAAACCCACTCAGATGTTTTTTTACATCCGAAATCAAATTTCATAATCTTAGTTAATGGTTCAGTAGTCACGTCACCCACTGTACTCGGTCATTACTTTTGTGAACACACGACGGACAGTCTGTTTGATGCTGCTGGCAGAATTGCGCTCTGGCTATTAAAAATTATTTAGATGTTTGCAGCCCTCGCGCGTTTGCTGCCAAGCAACCGGAGGAACTTGTCTGCTTTTGGTTTTTTTTAATATTAGCACAGTCTGCTACACTGCGCGTTATGTCAGGTAATCGAGAAACCCTTCGCCAAACCCCGTTTGACCTAGTCCAGCTCAGAGTTAAAATATATTTCCGTTAAGTCTTTACGCTAACTGTATTGCGTCCTTGCACCTTGGCATTTACCCTCCTGTTTTAAACGTTTTCCGAGTACGAATATAGTATTTTGTAAGCCAAATTGGTAGCTGGAGTTGCCGGTGCCAAATTCTAACTCCACTTACAGTGCCTTTGGTAACTTGTGAACTGTGACCAGATTTACGAAACACGGCTAATTACTCGCAAACCGCCACAAACAAATGGGCCAGTTATCAGCACAAGAAACTTCCCTAATAGAAGGCAACGTAGCTTTCCGCTCATTTATGTAAACGTTCTGACAGAAAATTGCCTACAAACATATTCTGCATGCAAAGGGAGCATTTTGCGGAACAGGCTAAACAATTTATTGACATGTGCAACATTTTCGCCGTCGAAAATTGATCATCTTAGCTGTCATTATTATTAACTTTGACCCAGCTGTGAAAAACTCGACGACTCGGTGGGATTTGAACCCACGACGGCAAGGGGAGGCTTTAGTACAGCCAACGTTCTAACCACGTGAGCTACGAGCCCCCCCCGGGAGATGTGAGTTTAATCACATTTGGGTCAGGTCACCCGCTCGACTTACTGCAGCGTCCGGTACCACAACATCTTATACAGTAGGCTGACTGCCCAGGGAGTATTTCCTAAGTAATACATCTAGAATCCAGCAGGTGACTACCAGGCTCACGTACTTCATAGATGTTGGGCGGGTAAACTTGACCCAAATGTGATTAAACTCGCGTCGTCCACTGGGACCTCATAGCTCAGATGTTTAGAGCGTTGGCTGTACTAAAGCCTCCCCTTGCCGTCGTGGGTTCGAATCCAACAGACACACCGAGTTTTTCACAGTTGGGTTAATGGGAATTATTTGAAATCTGCCAAAACACCTATTTCTTTATTATCTTTCATGAGTTAGGCTGCATACTGTAGTTCTTAAAGAAGAGACCGGAGGTTATTCTGTCTGCCTAAAATAATAAGGCCGAGATAACTCTGATCGATTTCTGCTTCCATACACTCCCTGTCTACTCATTTTTTTATCGCTCTAGATACCCCGAGGTGATATTCGTCGTGGTTGGCTCCAGCAGTATGCCTTCCTGTCCGATATGCGTCTCTTCATATATGACGTAAGTGCTGATTTCCTTTCCTAACCTCATCATGATCTGAGTTTTACCCTGTTACCCCTATCCCCTGCCTTCCTTCTGACAGTTCATGTCCCAACAGTCCATCATTTCTGAATAGGAGTTCCGATGCTGTGTGTTTATGTTTACCACCTTATGGGTAAACAGGCAGTTTTGTGGTGTAATCACGCACCGCACCTCACACTGTCGTAATCCTGCCACCTCGGCGATTCGCAGCTATCATACCTACTTCGAGCCTCCTTTCTCCTCTTTCAAAAGTAAGCACGTTCGATGGTTGTGGACTGGATGCCTATCGGCGAAGGGAGAGTGACGCTGCATTGCTGTAGCTCAAGGCCGACGCCAGTCACATCTACTGCATGGGATAGTAGTAGTCTTCGGCGAACAGACTGTTATGCTTGTGAGCTGTAGATGCTCTCTTGGGGATAGAAGAGGAACGGCGTTGTCGCCCAAATAGGAAACATGATCGCTGGAGCAAGAGCTTTATTAGCCTGACGTTTCGGATTCTCACTCGAATCCATCATCAGAGACAGAGTCAGATCAGGGTGTTAAATTACCCAGGTGTTGCAGTATTTATAGGATGTAGTTGCTAGGCCGCTAAATGCCTATCGGAGTTGGCAGCTCCGGAGTGCATCACGGCTCGGCTGCTAGAGGTGACAACCGCGTGAGCCGCGAACTGCTGTAGTCATGGTTTTCCGGTCCTCAGTCGATCGACAAGCTCAATGACCTCCCCGCTCCATATTCGGCGCTGAGACTTTGTCTAGGCAAAGTAATTAGCTGTGAGGGCAGCGCGCGGATGAACACTGTTCCTGTTGTCAGTATCGGCGAGCCAAATTGCCCCAGAGCCCACACGTCCGCAACTCGACTGCGTGCGATGAGCGTGGGACTCGATAATCTTGACCGGCACACAAGAGCATAGCAGCGGCACAGCAATTGCACGCTTTAACACCCGGCCAGTCGAGCCGTAATGCAATCGAGAGTTGCCAACCCCAACTGCATCCTCTAAATACTGCAACACCTGGGCAATTTACCACCCTTATCTGACTCAGTCTCTGATAATGGATTCGAGTGAGAATTCGAAACGTCAGGCTAATAAAGTTCTTCTTCCAGCGATCGTGTCTCCTTCTTCGCGACCACTTCCTGGAACTCGCCTCTCCGCTTATATAAGCAAATGGATTATGTTCACAGGGTTTTTTTGCAAACCCTCGGAGTCGTCTGTGGATCCTTCGCGGTATCAGGATCATCACAAACCGCCTCGCGTACCGATCACCCGTCTGTCCATTCCTCATTTATAAAGTCTGAATTCTGTGATAAGAAACGAGCGGGAGCGGGATTTTTTTTCGGTCACCGCTTCGTGAAAACGATCTACTGAGTGAAGTCCATTCACGCAGCCATCCCGGTCTATACAAAAAGGACAGTTGAGGTGGTCAGAGCACCCTAGTCGCCTACTTCATGAGTTTAGTATCGATGTTCTAAATTAATCACCACGGGAGGCGCGGAAAGGAGGCCACCTGGTATTCATGGTTGAACTCAGTTGGCCACGCTCTGGAGGTTTTTCATGGACTTCCGGGGTTTGGTCCTTGCCACTGAACAAGAGGATGGATCGAACTCTCTAGCTTTGTTGCTTCAGATCTTGACACATGGAAAGGTACCGTTCGAGAGGTACCTGAGACCGACGCTCGTAGCTGTGTGGAGTAAAACTGAGCAACTGAGATGTGAGCGTTGGGCCGAGCAATCGCTTGGCATTCCCGCGAGGTTCACGTGTGGATCCGTTTTGTACACCATGGAGGGGTGGAACGCAGTGAGCATGTTACGATCCAAAGGCCGAGGGATCAGGTCTTTCCTCCGGGGTCATTTCACCTCTGGATCTTTGCTCTAATCAAAGGGATGCATGAAGCGATAAGCCCTGCACGCTTGCTGGTCCGGGAAGGTCCCGACTCTCGGTGATATGAGTCCTCTCTCCGTCAGTCAGTTGATAGCGCATTCTACTGGTGTCCTCTTAGTCGCTTACCCTGGTACCATCGTGTTGGAGAAACTGCTTTCTACGCAGTCTTCCTTCCATCGCGGACCTTTGTCCCCATGTCCGCCCGATCCCGCTCTCGCCACTCCGCAGAATCGTGCCTGACCGTCCTATCAGGCTTCTCGCTCTGTGCACAGAAGCAGACACGCGCGCAGATGCTATAACTCCCCAGTCTGACCTGTCACCCTTGCCTTCGCAACAACCCAATGACAGTGGTGCGGGCGGCTTTAGCATTCAGTGGTATTTAGCAGCGCGCACGTGGCACGAACACGATTGCTAGGCAATGAGTACGTGCGTAGGGGGCACGACCCAGACAAACCGGTCACAGACGCAACTACCGCATCGATTTGCACCCTGTTTTGCCTGGTATGGTAATTAGGTACTGGCCGCCGTCCTACACCTCCGCGTCCGTACAGTACTGGAATCGGTACTA
>CACRXP010000357.1:389095-408140 GCA_902702965.1 Spirometra erinaceieuropaei | reverse complement strand
TGCGCAGGTGCATTTTCGAATTGGTGCTGTGTGAAGAATTCAGGGCGGGACTGTCTGGCCTTATTTTTTTATCTGACCATGGGTTCACACTTCTCACTGACCTCACCTGGCCACACACACCCCTCCTCCCTCCCCTCCCCCTCCCCAGACTCCGTCACTTTGGTGAGGGCACATCAACAGACAGTAGAGCCTTTGCAAAGGGCCACGAACAACTAGCTCGCTGCAGACATGGGAAAGTTCTCGTTACTGTTGGCCTGAACTGTGGCCCGACGTGTTTGCTTTTTGTCAGAATTGCAGAATTAAAGAGCACACAGTTCAGTCCCAGAAAGCCCAGCGTCGGCCTGTTTACCCAGACATTGCATCGATTTCGACTTCAGTAGACGACCGTTCATTCTCGGGAGGGTCTGTCGCGAAAGCAGACCAATGGCACTTTTCGGTGTAAGGAGCAGGAGGTATCTTGGTCAGCCACTGCATCCCCTCGGACGTCAAGCTAATGTACACTGCATTATCACTCTAAGTCGATCAGAACTGAGAGGAGAACTTGATGATGACCCCATTGGAATCCAATCCATGCTGTTACCGTCTCCACTATAGGTAGTCATCGTTGAAAACGACTGATGATCTGTACGATTTTATGCAGCAGCACTGGTGACAAAATGCTGAAGTTTGCTGTTCCGAACCGACTGTTTTTCACCAACGCGTGCTTCCTGCATCGCCATGACCATTCACATCTATCTTTCATCCGTCCGGTTAGTTGTTCTGTGCGGTTGTGAATGCTGAGCTGTGCGCGTGGAAGGTGAGCGGAAACTGGGGGTATTTGGCCACTTCCTCCGTGAGAAGTACATCGACTTCGTCTCAAATGAGACTGTCCGCACTCGCTGCGACAGGGATATATCAGACCGTTCCAGGAAGACTACTGCGGTTGCTTCGATACGTTCTTCATCATCCACTTCACGAGCTCAGTGTTGCTGTTCTCGACCCGGCAGCGTTACCCAATTGGAGGCCTCGAAGAGAGTGTCAACTCAAAACATGTTTTGACACACTCCGTCCCGACCTAGAAGTGGTTCTCGGACCTTTGGGTTGGGCTGTCCAGATCTGCTGCCGCAAATCGTCGTACGTGGAGAAGTACAGTCCGTGACATCATTGAGGTCGGCTAGATCAGACATTATCGCACCCGTAGCAAGTAAGATGTAAAAAAAATTGTAAGTTGATCTCAAGACACCGTCCGTTTTTTAATTCAGAAGACAGATCGGAGAGTCCAGTGGCTGATTTGTAGATCTTTCGGAGGGTGGGTTAACCACGTGTTTTTCTAAGCTGCTCGCGAGGAGGCAACGTCCTCTTTCCCTGCTTCTTCACCGCCGGTAATTGCGCCACTCAGCTACCAGCTGTTCGATCCCACTGACAAAGTAGCCTCTTCCAGTTGCTCTCCCTCATGGCTGCCAACATTGCTTTCCCAGCTGCCTTGACAACTATCTTGTCCTCGTATCTTAATTTATGGAGGTCACAGCGCAATCGAAGATCTTGTCTGGCTTAGGGGAGTGGGGGAGTCTATGACCTCATGAATTATTTGACGGGCATTCGATTCGGCAGACACCGGCAGGAAACTTGAAGCCTGCTTGTGCCACTTCTGCAGCGCTTTCTCACGACCGAAGCCCTGGGTTGTCAATAGACATGACGTTTTGTTTCCCATCTTTCCTCACCCGGTGATGCCTTCACATGCAATCGTGTCTTACCACCGCCGCCGCCTTCTGCTGGTCCCTTCGCCGCAGGGGGTGGTCAGGTTTAGAATTCTACTTGTGACCGTCCTCCGTGTGTGTGTGTCTCTGAGCCGTCCTGGAGGCAGAGTAAAAAGAGAAAGAGAGAGGGGGGCAGCATAATGTCGGCGAGTGGTGTCCGTGTGTTTGCATAATAAGGTGAACGGACCGGGGTCGAGGCTGTCTGGGCGGACTGCTGATGCACCAGTTGTTCTTCTGGGCTGACACCCTGCCCGTTGACGCTGTGCATCGGAACTACACCGTCGGATGTCCAGCCGATCGGCCATTTATCGCGCAGGCCGTCTACCTGCATCAGCTGCCTTTTTGTCTACGGTTGTTCTTGGCGTATGCACAACTCACAGATCTACAGCGGCCTCTCATAGTGGCGCTTGTTGACATATGTTGTCTGTTACTAAGGCCTCTCTGTCCCCCCCCCGGGCACTAATACGGAGCGCTCTCGGTGTACTTTATTTCAGTCTCAACAAGCAGTGAGTACTTAGGAAACTGCAGCATTGTCAGTGAGGGGAGACAGAAGTCGTGTGCTTGCGTTTCTAAATGAACAAAGAAAGAACTCGTTAAGTACTGTGCACAATTTGTCGTTCCAGACTTTTGAAGTGGTGGTGCTTAAAGCTCTACCTACAATGGCCACGTACTTCATGCGCACGCATTTTGGCGCACCCAATGCCTGAGCATTCCAGGCATGCCAATGAAAAGACGGTATTTCTGACCTACCTGGTTCTGCACCTCGGACGAAGCAAAAGTGAACTAACCGAACACGTGAGGAAGGGGCTTCTCGGTAGGCATCCTGGTGCGTGATCATTGGCGAGAGGTCAATAACTGGCAAAGTCCTGGCTGCGGTTGTGCGGCCCCTGCAAGCGAATTCGGCAGACTGGAGATTGGTGAACTGAAGGCGCATTCTAGGGCAGGTATTCCAATAAAAATCATCCATAGGTATCTGTGCGTAGTGTCTTATTAAGTACTTTTTGTGCTCCATAAACGGCCTCGCAGTAGATACGCCAGACCAATTCGGGGGCCATATCGGGTTCTGGCAGGCGTTATTGGAATGAGTACCATAACAAATGCAACCTTTCGGGGTGTTTTGGCAGCCCCAACTGCCGGCAAGTCGAGGAATTAGTTATGCTGACTCCTGGAAAAATAGTGATTTCTAATGTCCATCCCCAATAGCAAAGGGGTGCCATGTTTTCAATGACCGGTTAAGCAGCTCATGCGATGGCCGACGCATAGCAAGGCTGATGCTCCATCACGCTTCACGTGTTTATACACGTTTCCTGCAGCGGTGATGGGGCTTTTTGAAGGGTATTCGAAAGTACCGCGGTCAAAAGGCATGAAAGTGTGCGCTATGTCAGTATCAACAAACCATGGCCCTTGAGGCCTGGTATGCGCTGGCAGTTCCCTGACACCAGGTTCCCTGCCTGTAGATGCACTTGGGCTCCTGCTGGGTATACAGGTGGTGGGCATAGCTGCCCAGTCATTATCCTCGTCTTTCTGACCCCTTTTGGGGTGTTGTTGTTGGTAAAAAAAACCTGGTCATTTGCTGTGTGGAGTGGAGCGCCAAGGTGCGGGCTCGAGCGTGCAATCCACCTCCGCACTCCCCCGCCTCCGGTCTTCTTGACTCTGTCTTGACACCGGGCACAGGTGGGGAGTGGGGGCGGGGGGGAGTGCGGTAGATGCTTTGCAAGTCTGCTACCACTATAAACTAACTCCCGCACAAGTCACCATGCCTGGTCTCACCTAGATGTGGAGCACGTGATGGACATCGTCGGGCACGACGGTCAAATAGACAATTTAAGGGTGGCAGGAGGAGCGGCATTCAATTGGCCTTCGTGTGCGTTCGTAAACCCCCAGGAAGTCCGTCAGTTTGCCGGGGTTTTTGAAGCAAATACGGCCTGTAGTGTTTCCTGGGATACATGGTTTACACAGGCGACCCTTTTGATTACCGATGACTTCCGACTGGACGAGGAACACCCGTCTTGCCGAATACACTCGAGTCAGACCGACTGCACTCCTAACTGTTACTTCTTGTAAGCACATTTTACAGTTCTTCGTCTTCAGTTCTAAGTGCTTGTGTGCTCTTTTACTTAGGAAGTGAAATATGATGCCTGCGAGTAAGGACGATTAGTTGGGGAAAAAGCGTTGTGTTGGTGGGCTGCTCGTCCGACCGTTTCTGTCCTGTTTTTTGGCCCTCCCGAGAAATTGGTAGATCGATTTTCCGAAACGAGAAGAGCCGATATGTGCCGGAAATTGGCCGCTAAAATTTCCTATTATTTGTCGCGCTCCGCTTCCCGGGATCCGTCTAGTGAGAAGTGTCTCTCTAACCCCTTGGCCCCACACAGCTGGCTGCCCTTCAGATGCGATGGATTGAAAAGGGAGGGGGGAGGCAGACTAGTTCAGGGCACACGTCTATCGGGCTGAGACTGAATCCGTGCGGGCCTAAAGCCGATGCTCTGGGAGAAGGAAGAGAGGGTGTGAAGCCTCAACGCCTTCCCCGCCATAACGAATCTGACGCACGAAGGCCTTCGGGTCATGCTCTGGGTGGCTGTCAATTGACGTGATAACTTGGTCATTCCCCCAAGACCGACAGTCGGGCTGCAGTGGCCTTTATGACGCTCTCAGTCACTCCTGTGAGATCCGAGCCGCTGTTTACGGCGGTCTGATATGCACGTAGTGGGGACCAGGTCGGAGATAAAGCGGGCCAGTCCATTGGTCAGCTGGCGGACGCCTCCGCTGCCGCGTGTCGGCCAGATTGTCATCTTTAACTCCAGCTCTTGGCCCCCCCCCCCTACAGAGAGGACTGCGCCCTTGCGTGCGACGTAAAGGAGGGCGAAGCAGACTTATGGCACGCGTTAAGTGGAGGCCGTAGGACAGCCGATACCATCATTTTCAGTCAACTTGAATTGCATTAGCCACGGGCACTTAATGACGAGGAGAGTATGAGGTCGATCAAGACATGCTGCCAGTATAGCAATTCTGACACACCCTTAAATGACCACTACACACTAACCGCTACGGCTTAAAGGGGCTCTCAGCTGACGGGCCAAGTTACTCCTGGTGCGGACTGAGGGTCAGACTGCAGGGACTTTTAGGGGAACCCGCAGGGGAGGCAACTGAATTCTGGTTCGCGCATATGCAGAGACCCGCAGATGTATGGCGGCACGCGCAGGCTCGTGTGTTGGCCAGATTGTCATCTTTAACTCCGGCTCTTGGCCCCCCACAGAGAGGACTGCGCTCTTGCGTACGACCTAAAGGAGGGCCAGGCACACTTATGGCACACGTTAAATGGAGACAGCAGGGCAGCCGATACCCTCGTTTTCATTCAACTTGAACTAAATTGGCCACTGGTACTGTCTATCAAAAGCATGCTGACGCATGTTTAAATGATCACTAAACACTAACCCTTACGGGTTAAAGAGGCTCCCAGCTGACGGGTCAACTTACTCCTGCTGCGGACTGAGGGTCAGGCTGTGAGGACTTTTAATACAGTTCTTAGGGGAAACCACACAGGAGGCAGCAGAATTCGGTCAGATGTGGTTATGTAGCCCCACCGGAAGTCAACAAGCTCCATCCACCTGTAATACGGGACCTGTGGTAATAGGGGTTTTTACAGGTGGGCCGGGGGGAACGCACACGCGATGGGCTCAAGTAATTGTATGCAAACTAAAAGCTATTTGGAATGCGCGGTTGTACTTTGAGTGGTTGAGAAATAGTTGCCCAAACCGCAACTCCAACAGTATTGTGTCCATCAGGTGGGGCTACATAACCACATCTTCTGGTTCGCGCACGTGCAGGGACCCGCAGATGTGTGGTGGCACGTGCAGGTTCGAATCCAGTCACGTTAGCCACTGCGCTCTCACTTTGTCTCGCCCTTGCGATCTGTTATGTGTGTCTCATAATAAGTCCACTCGCTGCTGCGCCGTCCGCCCTACCATGGCCCTTATCGGTAACGTAACTCTCGGTTACCCATAGGGTTGCTTTTGGCTTTCGCTGCGGTCTGTGGATGCTTTGCCCTTGATGGTATGAGTGACATTTATGACCTCTTATGTACCCCTTTTTATAGTGTTCAATTGGTCGAAGAGCGACTTCCCTGCGTCCCTCCTTAGAGGGTGGAGACCAACAACAGACAACCGTTTCCCATGACAACCTGAACAGCTGCACGGCCAGTGGAGCATCAAGCAGGTCTCTCTCTGTCTCTGCTGCCGCCGCCGCGCCTCACTCCGCCTCAGCCTCTCTGCTCTATCCTGACTCCGCCACTTCAGCCCTAACTCAGGGAGGCCTGAGGGTGACCTACGAGACTGCCTATGAGGTGCGCGGTTCACCCAACTGCGTCATCGACCTACGCGCGCCCGGCTTTTCGGTCTCACCCGTCTCCGGCGCCGATGTCATTCACGCCAAACGGAATGAAGTCCCGCTGATTCTGAAGGTACTTCAGTCATTAGTTCCTCGCCAACCACTTTTAACAGCCATTTTCCAGTACCAGCTCACGTGGTTAGTGTGGGCCACGGCCTACCGATTGGTCATCCCGGAACGTCGTTTGGACTTGGCTGATCGCTTTTGCACAGTGACTTAACTCCTACTTGGGTCTGACGAGGTGTACTTTGTGTCCTTCCGCTGAGCGCTTAAACATGCCTGCACAGTTCACGATGCTGGTTAGCCAATCAGTTTTATTCACTGCAGCATTTACACTCCAAGTACGTGTATAGGCCCTCTGAGGCAGATGCATCGATGGGTGTTTATGCCCGTCTTCGAATTCGGAAACTGTACTTTTATGCTGACCGGTTTCCATTGTTGGGCATCGTGTATTGCAGGGGAGGTAAGACCGTCACCGTAGACCCTCTCTTCACAGCAAATTAGCGCATTCCTCACTATAATAAATCTGACGCCTTTGATCCTATAACTACGCGCTAGAAGTCGTGGTTGAGAAGGCTGACAGCTTATTGGCCAACTCGGTCCTCCACCGAAGTCAAGGCCATACTGCACAGATCCCTTCCTACTGTTGCCTCTTTAGCATTCTCGCCATGTGAGATCCGATCCGCGCCTGCAGTAGGTTGATAAGTGGTGTGAGGACCAGGTCGTGCGTGGCACGTGTAGACACCTTGATTAATTTTGCACCCGTGCCCACATCCGATCGTCTTGACATTGTCTTTGTATCGAAACAATGTGGGTGAGGAATAGAGAGAGAGAGTGTGTGTGTATGTAGCTGCACATGTCCGCCTCATTACAGACCAATTTACACACAAGTCACTGGTACTGCGGCCATCTGGAAGGCGGCACCGTCTGTTGCCTCTTGGCTTAACCCAAACGGACTGTCTACTGCTCCATGGAGTACAGACTAACAGTTAGTCGGGTAGAAAGTACGTTTGCGTTAAGTGCACATTGTGCCAAAATGGTCCCAGGCGAACAGGTAAGAACTCTGACTGAAGGGCAGCTATCCGTATATTAGGCTCTTTTCCGAATGATTTTGCAGCATTTTTGAAGGACGACTTTCTTCAAGTATCCCCACACGCTCGTTTACCTCGATCAATACTCGCGACTTCGCGTATAACTGTGCCGTCTCTCGAAGTACACATTTAGGCACATTTTTCTTTTTACAAAGCCCTGTATTTGTGGACGACTTAAGGTAACAGTTCACTCTGTCGCATTTACCTTGCGAAGTCCTTCTTCTTTCACCTCATGCGGGTGGCGTTTTTTTGACGCTTTCCTCTGGCACCTGTTTACTTTCATGAATTTTTTTTTCGTGACTGCCAGGTTGAACCAGACGATCTACCGGGCAGTTCTGCCCTCTACATGCTCTTTGATGACGGGTCAGAGTGCTCCCGTTGGTGTTCAGTGCTGGAGGACAACGTTAAGATGCTGAATCTGAACCAGGATCGCACCCGTGCCATTCAGGTACTCCTTGCTTTCGAAATTTCAGTTAATATTCCATGAGATGCTTCATGAATTGTCGTTAAGAATTTTCAAGGGAGGGGATTAAAGCTTAAATAATCATTACTGGGAGATTTCTCTTTGAGGATATAAAGCCAGGCTAGTGGAATGTATATGAAAGCCTCCTTCTAGTCAGTGTGAACTATCAAGAATGGTGCTCTTGAGAGGAATCAGCGTAGTAAACCTCGCCTCTCATGACAAATGTTGTCTGGTGGGCATAACAAAACTGCAATCCCATCTCCAGGCAGACGGGTTTGAAGTGACCCCAACAGTGTAACTTGAAATTACCAGTTTTTCTGCAGACACGTATCCTAACAGGTAGTTGCCAAAGCGGATGTTTTGGTAGACCCACCATCCACCGTGTACCGCCCTTATTGTCTCTTCATCTGCGTCCTTGGGTGACCTTGAGACTACTACTACTACTACTACTACTACTACTACTACTACTACTACCACCACCACTACTACTACTACTACTACCACCACCACCACTACTACTAGTCTCGTAATGACCAGCCGCCAAGACACCTACGCATCGCTAGTCATCTCGAGTCGCAATCCACCAGCGTCCATAGCATCGTTTTTTGTTTTTATCGCGACAAACTACTGCGTTTAATAAGGACCACCGCTGGATGATCAGAAGTAACCAGCTCTGGCATCTGAATGAACTTGAAGAAAATGCTTAGCGACAAAATATCCAGGCCTGCGTTTCTCTTTTTTTAGAGAGGTCTTTTTACAGTTTACGCAAACTCTTAAGGTTCCTCATTGCTCGCGGCCGTATTTCGGTCGATTTTGCTGAGATATTCTGATCTGCGTCGTGTTAGGGTGTTTGTTTTAAATGGTTGCACAAAAAGTTCCTGTCTGTCCGAATTCACTTCCCTCTTATTGCCTCAGTGTCTGCAGATGAAAGCCCTCTCGGACCCCTCCTTCCCTCTCTCTAAAAATATCCTCTCTGCTTGCGTCTTTGGTGAGTCACGCCTTTTGCCCTTAGGTTCGCCCTGTTGCGCCGTTATTGCTATACTGAACTTTTTAGGCAGGATCTCCGGCAGTTGGTTGCGAATTGTCTCCTACTCTTTACTGCACTGATGAACAAAATGCCGGTCTACTGAAGTTTTTGGTTTTCGGGGTTGCTATCGATGCGACACAACAGTTTGACCATCGCAACCGGCGACGTCCGCTATGTGGCACATGGAGTGGGCGCAGTACCGACAGACTTGCACAGCGCCTACGGCACTCTTCCTTAACCCATTTTGCTCCGATTGGGGATCGATGCTAAAACAACCCGGGAGGTGGGTTTGGACACAGTGACTGACTGAAAGCTGCTTAGTCCGTTTACGCGTCTCACACACAATCTGGTCCACTCTACATGTACCAGTGATAATGTTGTTGGGACTGCCTACACTCCCAAAAACAAAGAGCCACCCAACCACTGGAGGCCACGTGCGTTTTCTCAACAGCGCTGTCATCTTAATCGTGGCGCCTCTCCATTGGCTTTTCCCCCGGGCCTGATCGATCTGCGTATTCGAATTATCGACCAGCTCGTTTGGAATGTTCTTCCCGAAGGGCCGAATGCCAGAGAACCACAGTAGGGCGTTATAAATATGCGTTACTTCCAGTTGATCCTCACTTGCAATTTCCTAATACACATTTTCGTGGCCGGTCGCGTTCTCCTTCTCTGCTGCGTTGGTAGTGGGGACAAGATTCGGGTACGCATACGCTACCACGTGCTTTCAAGTACCAGGCCGGGTCATAACAAATGTACAGTGATAATGCCATGCAGAGATCACATTGAGAAGGGGTAATTGCAGCCCGGCTTTCCATCCTGAAAAGGATCGAGTTATCACGTTAATTGGCAGCCTTCCAAAGCACGACTCTTGGCGCTTTATGATAGATTTAAGTGCATACGGCTTTTTTGTGGTGGATATTACGCTGATTTGCCGTGCGAATGCGTTCTCTTAGTGCTAGACTGGCTGTCTTCCCTCTCACCTGCTCCAGTCGACTAGGTGACGGGCTTGGACCTAGTGAAGACACATGTATGGCAGCAGTTGTGGGCATGCGATCACTCTATGCGCCCCGCTAAATGCTTACCAAGAGCCTGCCTGCATCTGGTTTCGTCCAGCCTGGCAGTAACGTAGCCCCTTGTGGAGGCCGGCGTCGTTACCAGTAGGGAACGATAGACAGATCGAATGGGACTAGGTGGTTGTACGCCTCACTGAAGCAGGTGAACTTGTCCGTGAGGCATGATATTTATTACGGGTGTGCAGCCCAAATAAACCGTTCTGTACTCCTATCTGGACAAGGAGTTTATTGGCTGCTGTATGCTGGGGCATTCGCTTTCGAGTAGTCTTTCAGTTTCTCCGACGTAGTTGCTTTGTCCGCAACTGCACCAGAGCCGGTAAACGACTCCAGGAGTAATGACGCTAACACCCAGATCGTGGCTCATTCAAAGAGACCCGTCCACATCTGATGAGGCCGAAGTCTTCGCACGTGGGTTACATTCGGGTGAGCGGTGAGCTGCTTGAGTCATGGTTCTCCGGCCTACCCTCAATAAACCCACGGAATGACCTACCGCCTCCATATTCTATGCTCCGATTTTGCCTGGGCAAAATTACTAGCCATGCTGGTAGTGTGTGGGCGGCTAGCAGTCACAGTGGCAGCAAGCCAAGTTGCCGAGTAATCGTCATGACTCGGGTACGGACCAACAAGCAGTCATCGCATCAACTATGACCGCCCTCCCCCCCTCAGCGACTACAGCGAGTACAGCCAAATATAGTAGGTGTGTGATGACCTGACAACCGCGCCCTATGAACGCGACACACCTTGTGTCCCCTATTACCCGTTTCTGCGACTGCCTCTGGTGATGGATTCGAGCAATAATCCAAAGTACCAGGCCTGTAAGCTTCTTGTTCCAACGATCGCATCCTCTTCTTCTGAAACTGCTTCCCGGAACTCGCCTGTTTGCTTCTCTCTTCGTGCCAATCCATTTTCACCCTTGTCGCGTTCGGCTAACCGACCCAGTAGCGCGCATGCCTGTTTGCTCTGTTGCAGTGATTCGTCAGAATTAGGGCTTTTGGAGAGAGAGAGAGAGAGAGAGAGAGAGAGAGAGTATGGTGAACCTCGAGGCCACTGCATTCTCTCTCAGTTATCTCTAACCCGACAATTTTATAAGGAGCCTGGTGAGGCCGTTAGTTAGCCCGACAGGCAGCCTTGATGTATCTGCTGTTTTTTTTTTCATTTCTTCACACGTCCTGTTTCTCTTTAGATGAGCACCGCCTTCTCCTCGGAGCTGAAGATGGCCTCTACACAGTGGATCTGCGACATAAATGTAAGCTTCGGCTGCAGGGGTTTTCATTTTTTTCTCAAGTCTTGACCCCAAAATGTCTGCTGACGGAGGGAGATGAATCCCCTGGGGGGTAATTTAGGCTGCACTGACCCCAGGCGCGCCGACCTGTCGCGCCTGCGCTTTACGGCCCTAAAATGTAACGATCGTTGGCGTTTTTTCTGTCTGCCAAGGCTTCAATTCACAAACCTCCAAGCCAGCCGGTTTATGAATCAGGAGCTGGCATTAGCCAGTCATTTTCGGGCACAGATATGGCAGATGTGGACAGTTGCGTCTTAACTTTGAACCCACAGTGGTCGATGATAATGTTGCCTCTGGACGTGGCAATATTTCGGTTATTTGACTTTTTCGCTGATTTCATAATTTCTGTCAATGATGAATTTAAGAACCGAAGTATTCAGGATTTGCAGTCAAAGTATCTTTTGCATGCCGCCACGCTTCATAATCGAAGTTGCCGAGCCTTCATTCCCTGCGACTTTTTTATCAAATAATGGGCGTGTCTCCTCTCCGACGAACAATTATCTGAAATGACCTTCCAGTTGGTCAGGGGGTAGGTAGGTTAGCGGGTGACGTTAATCATAATTTAAGTTACAGTAGATGTGCTATCTCATAAAGCACTAACCGAAACTCTGAAATGTGCCCTCCTTTAGAAATGCTTATTTATGTCGGATCGTAAGACTAACTGTCGCGCAGCAGATCCATAAGATATAAATTCACATAGCTTTTGCCAAAACTACCCGCAGATATTTTTTCTTGCGCTGAGTTTGTAGCAAATTATGTCTTGAAATTTTTTATTTGATGAAGGCCTATCTGTCGGTTTTCAAAACCTCAACTGCTGAATAATTTTGAACCTGACCTGCAGTTACACGTTTATTCCAAACTACGAGCTTCATATTTTTTCGTGTATATTTTCCCTGGTAAAGCCCTCGAAGCACCCACAGTGGCGGCCATTTTTATTCGTTCCACTAATTCGCGACTCTAAAGCTGTGGGTCTCATATCCTGCTCAGCTGAATAACGAATGTAACGTGACGTTGTAGACGGAAATAGCGGCTTTTGAAAGAACTTTCTCCCCGCCGCTTATAAAAATTGCACTGTGTAAAGATGAGTACTCAAATAGCACGAATTGTTCCTACTAATCTACGATGCCCTTATGATTTCAAATATATTTCCTAGAAAACATGCGAAAAAATATTTTTTTTCGGGGCTCAGCTGGTAGCAAGTTACGTTTTTCTAAAATTTTATACTCGAAATAAGCGTATCCTTCGGTTTCAGAAAAACGTTCTTAATGTCCGGATGATTTTGAACTTTGAATGCCGGTTCATCTGTGTTTAGAGTTTCAAACTAAATGCCATAAATCTTTTCTGTAAGTAAAACGAAATATCCATGTGTGCTATTAAGAAGAAATCTTACGGCGTTTGTGAAGTGTTGTAGTGGGTGTTGACCGTAGTGCATACTTTACAAGTGTCTTTAACAAATGGACGAGATAACGATGTTTTATGGATGGATATTTCACGATTTTGAAAGATTTCACGATCAGAAAGTCCTAAAAGCGAAAAAATCCATCCTTTAAGTATAAAATTTGAAAAAGACGTAATTTGCTACCAACTGCTTATAAGAGGGAAAAATATTTTCTTGTACGCCTTTTGTGAAAAATATTTAAGTGTGTAAGGGCGTCGAAAATTCATAGGAGAGATTCATACTACTTGAGTAGTCATTTCCACAGGGTATACTTTTTACGAGCGGCTGAAAATGCTCGTTCAAAAGCCAGCATCCGGATGTGGTTGAAATATCTTGGGGCTGTGTTGCACAATAGTTAGTTTTATGTTCATTCCCAAATAATCATCGCCAATTGAAGACACATCTGATGATTTCGATTAGCGTTTCGTGTGATAACGCATCTGCAGTATGATAATTCTATCCACATCCCTTATGTGGGAGTAGGAGGGGGGAAAGTTAAAAAGAACTACGCACTCCTGTCGCCAACCCTGCAAATTCGCGCTCACCGTGTATTAGCGACTTAAACATCTTTATCAATTTCTGTCGTTGTTAGCACATTGTCACATGCGACTTGATTTTTGCATTCACCCTCTCGCTGCCACCTCCATACCCTCTTTCAGTATCCTGCTTTCGGGTCCAGTTTTTCCTTCACAACTTTATTCTCTTGCTTTTTAGTATACGCTCGAGTAGGCGGGAAGAAGCCAGTTTACCACGTTGATGTTTTACCTGAGGAGTTGCAACTTATTGTGACAATTCAAGGTAAGTTCCGGTGTGGCACTGGGGTCCTCAGACCGACTTTCATTTACTCTTGTTGGTCGCGCGTGTGTGTATGTGTTTTTCTCTCAAGAGTGTAAGTAGTGGGTGTGTACATGTGCTGTGCCTCTCAGTCGATGAATAATTGATCGCCCAGCCTTTAAAGGGTGATGGCCTAGGCTAAGGGCAGGGCAGCATGTCAGCCTCCCGGGCCTAAAGGATTGTGACCGTCTGCTATGCCATGATCATAGCCGGCAGTTCTCTGGCACCGGTGGATGCCCTTGTGCTCCCGCTGGGTATACAGTCATCTTCCTATTTCTGACCCGTTGTTGTGTTGTTGTTGGTAAAAATCCTGGTTAAATGTGTGTTTGTTGTGGACCAGGTGGTGCCTATGTGCGGGTCCAGTCGTGCCAGCCACCTGCGCTCTCTCCCGCCTTAGGTCTCCTTGACCCAGGTGGGAAGGAGAGGGTGTGATAGATACTACGCAAGTCACCGTGCTTACTTCACCTTGCTGTGGAGCTTACGGTGGACACCGTCGAACATGACGGTCTAACTGTCATTTGTGCAAGGCATTCATATCGATAGCCAAGATTCTCAGCCTTCATAAATCGATCTTCTTGATAAGTGCATTACTGCCGCATCTGCAAACGCATCCCGACAACTAGTCTGAAACCTTGATTTCAAATATTACTTGCATCATCCCGCCCTGAAAATGCGTGAAGCCACTCTCAGTGTGTTCTGGGCTCGTGCCCACTTCTGTTTCTTATTCGTCCCGCAAATCGGATGCGGAGGGTGGCATCCTGATTACCCTCTCCGATTCCCTGAAAATAAATCCTACGTTTTTGACTTTGCAATACCTTCGCTTTCGGCCTGTCATATTTTCGCCCTCCAATGCCTCCTACCTTCTGTTGCGTACCGTTCCTAGCCCCGCTACCTCCTCACGTCATTAGGCTTGGAATTCGCCCTCAGGAGTTCAGAGGTACCCCCTCCCTCTTTTGGATTATTTTTTTGCGTCATCGCCCTCTGGGCCTGCGTGCTCGCGTTCATGTCGACTTCTGCATTTTGTAGCGGGGAAATCCATCTTCCTTTCGTTCTGTTGCAACAGCTGCTGTTGCGCTCGGCTGGTGGCGTTAGGCTTGTCTAGGGGTTTATCCGCCGACACTGTTGTCGGTATTTGTGCATAAGACAGTCGGTCCAACTGACACACCAATGACCGCCAATTTCTTTGGGGAAACATCAGTGGCTTACAAGTGAATTTAATTACATAGCGGGAATCTGTAGAACATCAGTGGTGTACAACTGGCAAGGCAGGGTCACGGCATGTGTCCTGGCTGACCAGACTTGCACCCCCCCTCTCCCTTCCCCCTCTGTATGCTACGAACTTACTGGGGCCTCAATCCACCCACCAATCAGGTTTTCCTCATTCGGATCTTGCATTCACGACAGTGGCCAGAACGCCACATTGAGCAGGTGTCGGAACGAGTTATTTCGCTAGTTGGCAGCCCTCAAGACCGAATCCGCACCAGATTGGTTTTAGTGTGGAGAGGTCGCGCAGGAGATGCAGGTTGAGGGCACTGTCTACAAAAGAAAAGACGACAGCACATTTCATTTGACTCATCTGTGAGGTACTCGACGGCCTCGGTGAGATTCGAACGCATAACAGCAAGGGCATGGCTTGTGTACAGTTAATGCCCTAACCAACCTGAGCTACGCGGTCTCACTGGAAGCCGGAAATTTAATCACCCGCTCGGCCTACTGCAACGTATGTAATCCACCATTTGTTCCTGCTCGTGCACATTGCGACTAGAATAAGATTGTGTACCGGCCACAACCAGTTAATGTCAGAATATTTTCTGGAGCGCATCTGATGCCTGAAATATATAAATGCTTAGAGAAAGGCTGTCAAAAGTTCACTTTTGAGATGCGGACCGTCTCCGCGTCACCGTCAGTAATGAGGGGCTCAATTTGGCCCTATTTTTAACAACTTTGTATTTGCATGGCGGAACATCTGACCAGCAGCTTCATGCTGGGACGTTGCATCCCGACTGTGTTTTACGCCATTGGGTCGGTTCTACACAGAGCACACTACAGACCCCAACTTAATGAAGGTTGGCGTACTTTCGCGTAAAGCTCCACTGTTTGCGTGGATTCCCCAAAATATAGGCAGAAATAGAATATGTAATTTCCTGGTTTTTATTGCCATAGCGCGTCTACTGACCTGAGTTAGGTAGGCATGTTATGTGGGGGCTATGCCTACCGCTATATTTAGGAGCAGGACTTGATTTGTGGTTAGGATTGGGTCCAGGGGCAGGGTTAAGTATATGCGCGGTAAACATTGGTCAGGCATCCTCATACTGTGGTCTCCCCACTGAAGGTAAGGCTCTTTTAGCACTGCTGATTATACAGGTTGCCTCTAGGGCCTGGGTGTCTGTGATTCATTCTCGTCCGTAGCGTGGGAGAAGTGACTGAGCTTCTTAGCTTAGATTTGACAGATTGTCTAGGTCATCCTGTCAGAACAGTTTTTCATAGCAACAGGCACGTATTAGGAAAGATGCTAGAAAGATTTTCTGCTGACATGTGCGGCCCGGCTGCCGTCGGAGATACGAGTGTCGTCGTCTTTGCTACTTCTGGGGATAATGTTTTTTCCGTTGGGACCACTAGTCCACAGCAGTGAGGCGATTATCAGCGTCATTGATTGGGTGTTACGCGGTTGGCGCCGGTTGATGGATGACAAACGTTTTTCCCATGTTGTCGGCGTATCTGCAGTCAAAGAGGTCAAGACTCCTCTTCAGAGTGGCATCCATCGGCGAGACACGGACCCGAGTTTTGTTTTTGTGGAGATTTCACTCAGGCGTTGGACGTTAAATAGCCTTCCGAAGGTTAGTCCATTGGCCTCCACGCGCATGATCGTGTTGCTGCAAGGCTATTTAACCAACAACGTGAGTCTGCCAGACTATCGAACTTCGTCATGATTTTCCCGCATTTCTTTTGGCTGACGCCGTCGACTGGTCGACGAACATTGTCTAAGGGTTAGTCGTCATTTTTTATATGGTTTTAGTTCCACCAAGATCATCTCATTTGTTTGAAAACTTCGAGGAATCCACAGTGTCTCCTCAAGAACGTCTTACCCGAGTGCAAGGTTAGGCACTTGGGGAAACGCGAGCGGAGATTTTTCCATCATTCATAAGCACAGAGTGGTACGGCAGTTTTTATCGAAGATCTGCCGGTTTTCTTTTTGCTTTTAGAAGCACACAGTATTGCGGCGTTTGTCTTATCGCCAGATTTTTTTGCAATAGCAATGTCAGTTTTTCGGAAAGTCGATGACTGCCGTATCAGTGGGCTGCATCTGAAACTGAATCGGTGTCCATGACGTTTCTGCGGACGGCGGAATACGTAAAACGCTAGATGCGGCGCGTCGAGATCCGAAATTTGGCAGACGATGGACGGAGCGGCCGCGCAGTTCCGATGTGTTACGAATTGTGAACTCTAATGACGGCCTCGAAGAAGTTTTTTATTTCATCGCAGGCAGCGCATCTTGAATTTACAACGCCTTGAGAGTTACCTAGTCATATTGTATCTCTTGTATCCCGTATCCTGATTGGCGCCAGAATCGATATATTGTGGCCTTGTTCTCGGCGCTGCTGTTGTTCACGTAGACTCTGTGGAGTTGTTTCTTCTCAGAGACTGGTCGTTGGATTTCCTCGTCGTTGTCGCCAAATCTGTCACTGTATTGTTGATACAGGGGGTCTGGTTCAGACGTCTTCCTTCTGTTTCCTCCATTTGAACTCAACACTTCCCTCCTCGTCAACTTCCAGTTGCCTCGCACTGGCCTTCATTTGGTCTGTTTGTTCGCGTCCTCATCCATCCGCGTCCTTTGCCACTGTGTTCAATTCCCTGGTGCTCTCTCTCTCTCTCTCTCTCTCCTCTCGAGACCGTTTCATTGGTTGCACTTTTGGCGTCCTTTCCGGGGCGATTTGGCGGTAGGTAGTCCGGCATTCTGCAGCACACACTCTTTTTTGTTAGTCACTCATTGTGGGGTCTCATCTGCTGGCAGACATGTAGCGCAACAGTTACCGATGCCGCGAGTGCAAAGGCACTTTTCTTGTTGTCCTGCGTTTGAGGAGGCGAAAGGCAGTTTTTTTGAGGAGGGCATTGTGTTCCACACGAGATGTCTTCTGCAGTAAATCTAATTGCTTTTGCAGTTTCCTACTGCGTTTTGACTGAACAGTCCCCCCTCCCAGGTTGAGACACAAGGGGACTGTGCACTTTCCGTTATAATTTGCCCTTTGTGTGACCAACCTTTGTCTGCCAACTGTTTTCCATAAGGTTGTACACACACATCCTTCTTGACTGCTTTCGTCCGAACAAATGCAGTGGGTAGTCATTAGACCTACTTTGTCAAAGTGGGTGGAGGCGTTCCTGTTTGCCAAAAAATTCCTCTGTTCGGCGCCATTCGCTATCAGTAGGTTCTGTCAGAGCGCGCCTGCCATAGCTTTTCCAGTCATCCGAAATGCCGCTCAATCTGTGGCTTGCGGATACCGTTTAGGTAGGGCGCCCTTTTGTAGGGAGGGCCATCTTCAGTGCCTAGTGGATTCCAGTGGTTAAGGACTCTATCCACTGCAACTGCAGCACCGTCATGACTTCTGACCCACCTATTTGGCAGCTGGTTTACCGAACTGTGACTCCCGCCAAACCACATGATCGTCTGCAAATGCTTACTCACGGTCAGGTTTGTTTCGCGGGTAGCCTTCTTCAAAGGCCGCACAGCACCTGCCACGTACAGATCCGACAGTTCAACCGTCGTTTCCGGCTGTGTCCACAGTGTTTTGCTCCTCCACAGTAAGGGGGTAGCAGGCACGGTGACTTGCGCATGAATTAGTTTATATTGGTAGAAGACTTGCGAAGCATCTACCTCTCTCTCTCCCCTACTCCCCACTGCCATTACAAAGTCAAAATGACCGAAGGCGGCGAGGGCCCAGGTAGATAGCACAGTTAAGCGCGCAGCTTGGCGTTCCACTCCACACCCCCTGGTCCGAAACACGCACTTGACCAGGATTCTCAAAAACAACAACAAAAAGTGGAGGAACCCCAATGGGCGGGGCGTGAGCCTGCAGCTGGGCCTACCACTGCACCAGTGATAGTAGACTTGCGCAGCGTCTACCGCACTCTCTCTTCCCTAATCCCCACCTGCACTCACTACCATGACCAAGTCAACAAGACCGGAGGCTGCGAGGGCCCAGGTGGACGGCGCGCTTTGGCGCGCGCCTTGGCGTTTCACTCCACATCTCCTGGTACACAACAAACACTTGACCAGAATTCTCAACAATACCAAGAACAAACGGGGGATGTGCAGCAGGGACCCCAATGGGCGCGGCGTGATCCTGCAACTGAGCCTTTCACCACACCCCAACTGTTGTCATTTGTTATGGATGCGCATTCCTGATGACGTTTGCTAGAGTCCGGTGTAGCTCCCGTTTTGTTTTAGCGCATCTACTGCGTGGCCCGTTCTGGGGTCAGATTTGTAGACCCGTCTGGTAGGCCGCTGCTACGTCAGTAGGTATGGGCACCGTTTCCCTCGAGTTGGAGGTAAGCGTGCAGCGTTTGATTGTCAGCATGCCATTACCGACAAAGACAAGGGAGATTGGAGTGGCCATTTCTGGCTTATTAGCCGTCGTCAGCCAGTCATACCCAACCCCGAAGTGTGGAACACCCGAGGCTCGAACTCGCGACCTGTTAGTTAGAAGTCCACGCCTCTAACCA
>CACRXP010000357.1:341556-376226 GCA_902702965.1 Spirometra erinaceieuropaei | reverse complement strand
GGCTCCTAAAACCCAGTTGTTGCTGCGAGTCGTGCAAAAAGTATGTATCTCCGAAATGTTTGCCTTTTATAGTAAGAGAGTCGCACTCTCCCGCCTCTGGTCTTCTTGGCTGTCTTGACACTAGGCCCAAGTAAGGAGGAGAGAGCGCGGTAGATGCTGCACAAGTCTGCTCTCACTATTAACTACCTCACGCATTAATCGCCGTGCATGCTTCACCTCGCTGTGGTGCACCCAGTGGACATCGTTGGGCACGACGGCCAAACTCTCGTCGGTCCCTGGAAGCGGCCAGCCATAAATTTCATTTCTTGATTTCGTCCCCGACGTTTAATGAAATCTTCCCTCCCAAACTACGCAAACGACTGCACTTTATGCTGATTGTATATAATTACAATTAAAATTTCATATGTACATTGAAAAGACCGCGTGCCGCACCCTCGCTGTCCCGCACTGTAAAAACGTTTTCCGTAAACAAATATGTTACTGGTGGATTTTCAGTAAGATGTGCATTTAACATTTATATTGTATTACCGTTTTCAATAGGGTCATCAAGGACATTGCCTATTGCCCTAAAATACACTAGACACTAGATGCTGCACAAGTCTGCTCTCACTGTTAACAAACTCGCGCGTCAATCGCCTTGCATGCCTCGCCTTGCTGTGGTGCACACAGTGTACATCGTTGGGCACTACAGTCAAACTCTCGTCGGTCCCTGGAAGCAGTAATTTGCACTTTGCTTTCGAACCTGTTTTGGGGTCCTCTTCAGAGATGACGATTCCGTGGTGGGGACTCATTTTCTTTGCTGTCGATGATGATTTTATTATTTGGAGATGGAGAGGTGCTGTGATCTATGCTGATCAATCAACTAACAGCTAAAGACGTTCATTTGCGATTAAAATGTGCATTTTTGTGTGAACGAACTGCGCGCTCACGTGCCACACGCAAACACATGACTACTCATTTTAACTTACCCTTTCAATTCTACGCAGCTCTCCACGGAAATCTCCAGGGAACTCCCATCGCCTCTCCGTGAGGATGCCCATGGCGACGCAAAAACGCCGACCAATTCCAAATTAACCCCCTGGACGTCTTGAGCCCTGCAGCTGCCACCCTTCAGCGCATGTCTTCAGCCTGTTCATTCTAATTCTATTATAGTCTCCCCCCGCTCCCTCATCCGGTGGATCCCTGTTCTGCGCCCTGCCTACTGCGTTTTATCTCCCCGCCAACCTATTTAGCCACCTGACTTTTGGGCCGTGTCCCAGCCCCTGTGGTGTGAGCATTTGCCAGACCCTATCTCCGCCCCGCCCCCCACCGCCGTCACTTCCAATCACCTAGGCTCCTGCCCCCCCCCTCCGTCTCCCAAGCCTTGTGTACATTCGTCCCCACCGCCCTCCCCCGCCGTCTGCGGTTTTCTGCTCGTTATGTTCTTTTAATTTTGACTTGGCTGTAAACGAAACCTGCAGCATTACTGAGCCCTAAGAGTATTAATAAAGTGTATTGTTATTGCTGCATTGCCTGTCTAAGTTGCATTAGCTAGTTGTAGCTCCTAGATGGCCGCTTACCTCATTGCCGGCTCTGCCCGATGACATCATTTTCCGCGAAAGTTGGACTTTGTGTCGCCGCGCGCATGCTAAGTCAGAAAAGTAGACACTAATATAACTACCATGACCGACCTGGGGTAAGTTACGCGTTTGGTGAGAAATAGACTACTGGCAATGCCTATTTTGAGGGAGTGCTACTAAGCATAAATATCCCTGAGACCGCAGAATGAAGGAGTCCTTAACAAGAGAATCAGACTATTGGGTTCCTCGTAGACGATACGAGCAAGATGGCGAGATCCAGGTGTTGGCAATGTCCACATTCCCATGAAGAGTCATTCTCGGCGAAAAGTATGTGCGCGCGTTCTCCCCGCTGCATGTCATGGAAGTGCGCTTGACAGCTTCCTGCAGATCTGATTGGTTCATGTCTGCGAGGAGCTGCTCGGCCCTTCCAGAACTTTCCCTTGAAGCGGATTGGACAGAATATTATTCAACCTGGACGGGGTGCTGTAAATACACGCAGCTTTTCTGTGACAAGGACTTGCAGGTTGTTAATACATCTGTCTGCCGTGTTTGCGTTGGGGGCAGCAGTCGAGTGCGCATACGCTTCGTGTGATTTCTGAGCACCAGGCGGAGCCGTGACACCAGGGAACAGTCCGTTAGAAGGAAACGCGACCGCTTGAACAAGAACTAAATCAGCCTGCGATGGATGAGGGGCAGGCCAGTGTGTGATTGCTTTGAAACTACATTCTGCAAACGCTGCATCCCTTGTGCGTTCATTGCCGTTATATGGTTGCGGATACGAGCGTGAATTCGAAGCGTCAGACGAAAAACTCGTTTCAGCCATCGCATCTCCCTCTCAACTCGCCTTCATTTGATTGGATGCCTAAGTGTATGGTCACAATTATGACCGCTGAGATAAACGCATTCATGATAGAGGTGCTTCTCGTAGAACTCCAGACCACAGTTTCGGTCATATAGATTCGCCTTCAGGTTTCCATATTCCAAGTGACTGCGATAAACGCCATGGTTTCTCGATAAAATTGATTAACATTGAGCAACACCTAATTTGGATCTACCGTACTCTTCTTCGTCGACAGAGTACGTGAAGTACGTTATGGAACGATCAAGATCGACGTTCGGTGAGTTCATCTTGTTGAGAAAACAAGTCAGTCACCGACTGTCTTGACATCTCCCCTCGACGAATGCAGCACAGAACACACCAACAACCCCATGGGCAATTTAGCACACAAGGTAGTGTGAACGGTACGAGCGACGACTTCTGCTGACGTATCAGGTCGGCCGATCAACAGTGACATGAGCATGAGGATATCTGTAGTGTTATAGAATTTCAGTGCATTTACCGCCTCCTCTCCTCCCTCGTCCACCTTGCTCTGATGGCTAGACAAAATTAAGACGACCAAAGTTAAGCGCGGAAACGGTGGCTGACGAAACCAAGCAGTCCATCTTTATGTGCAACAGTCCGCTCTCCACATGCAGCAGGTCACAAGAAAAAAGTTTGGATTCCATGTAGGTAGAAATGTCATAAAGACGACGACAGGAAGGAGTCATGACCGCCTGAGAAGAACCGATCCGTCCGTCCAAGTCATGTCGTATTGATAGGCTAGTGTGCGTAAAATTCACTATAGTGAGAGGTCCATCCTGGATGGATACTTCATTGTCCGGGGTGTCATGACTGGCAAGACTGAGCAGCCGGTCAAAGTGTGCTACACAAAAAATCAAGTTTCGTTTTATGTATCGGTCTACACCGAGAGACAAGTTTCCCATTATAGTGATGTGTGCTTGCGATGCTTTACCTGTCACACAGGCTGTCATAGAGGTGATTGAATGCTTTCCAGGAATAAAGCACAGTGTCGTACGCATGGGTGTCGTCTATTTCGTGCTGTAGGGGAAGTTCCTTTGTAGCGTAGGGTGTGTGCGTCGGTAGGACGAGATGTTGTATTGGCATCTAGACCAAGTTGTTCAAATGAAGATTACCATGGAAGCGCATACGGCCGTAACAGGTGCTTTTCGGGACTGCAATCACTGCCTTGTGGGGTCTGTGACTGACGTGATTTAAAAGTGCGGTCAGAATGGGAACAGGTTGGAAGTGAGTGGACATATAGTTACAACAAGCTGGTAGGAAAATTTCCAATCCCACACAAGACATAGATTTCCCAAATCATGAGTCAGGGAAGACTCACTGGGTTGGAAAACCTATTACTGAGGGAATGTGCGAAGAATGGGCTCTTCAAGAAGTCGCCACAAGCTGTCTCTTGCTGGTTTGTTGTGTGTGCCTCTGTCCAGTCTATATGTGTCGTCCACCTGTAACCAATCGGCAAAGAATCCGCGTCGATTGGCTTCTAGCCCGAACGAAGCTAGTAAAAACCTCGCGTTGTCCAGGCAACAAATCGACCGGGAGCGCGATGCGAACAAATGACAGTGACACAAAGCGGCTGCCACAGATAGTGGTCATGGATGTGGCGATTGTGTTGATGGTTAGCCGAATGGCAGGATTGTCTTCATTGGAGATTCTGGTAGTGCGGGTGTTGGTGGGGTTGTCCTAATATGGAGGCGTAGACGGATTTCAGAATAAACGACACCTTAAGTGTAAGGTAAAAAGTTTTTGTCGTTTCCGCCCTCGAGTTTTCCTATATGGACTTATGTCGGGTACGCTTTACTGTTTACCGTGGGTCATAAGTCCTACAAGCTATTTTGCAAAATCAATCCACCTTACTCTGAAAGTCGAATTAAGTAAGAGCATTAATTTACATTTCTTACTAAACAAATTAGTGTTTACTCACAAGCAGAAGGCTTATAAACGGGCGGAGTTAAACTGCCAGACATGACCTTTCATTCTGGGCATTCTGAGGATCCGTCGGCCTGCGTACAGAGATCTTTCACAGAGATAAGCTGTATGGTTCTTGTTTTTTCCGACGCATATCGATGACCAACCAAGCATGCTTTATATTATTTGACCAACGTCGGCAGTCGACATGGATATGTTAGGCCGGACACGACCTGTGTTTCCGTACTGGAAGATTCTGTTCAGGTATCTGAAAGGACCTCATAGTACGTGCTCGTTGTGGACGTGAGTATTACCCCTCCGGCAAGTCCCCCAGAGTTCTACCTAGAAACTTCTCCACACACAACCTTATTCGACAAAATTATTCGGCAAGCCGATGTCGCTGTGAATCTTCGAATTATAATAATATTTTACCTTTCTGTACTCCAATTGCCAAGCGCCTTCCAAGGGATAATGGTCGAGAGATAAAACACTACTAGCAGACAACTAGCGAAAAATGTAGTAATAACAAATGTTGATGTGTCTATCATCATAAATGATTAAAAACCTCGTGAGTTGGAGCTGGAAACTTTGCTCACCCAGGCTACTGGTTAGTAATTTGGAGAGATTTAGCACATTTTCGTCAAGACGTGGGAATTAGGATTAAGGAAAAAACTCCAAAGTACTATCATCGTCATGCTGCCGGGGTAAAACAAGTAAGTAAGAGCAGGAAGATTAACTTCGTGCAGCGAATGGATGAGAAGCCCACTTAAAATGTAATTTCTCATAACACCGAAATAATGCCTGAAAGCTTCAAAATGTTAGATAAAATTGTTTCGCCACAAGACGGTTTCACCATCCCACCAAGTAATCATTCCAAACGTTGTGCCATGTATTGCACCGACTGCCTCTCCAGTGTACTCCACCGCGTGGCATTCATAACCCACACATGACATCAGAGTTTAGGAAATGGATCGCCGCGTTTCTGATCTATCGGATCTGCCCAATTTTATCCCACACCGAATTTCCGCCACCTATTCTACGACTAATCAAACGTCATCCGCAATCCTTGTTATAAATCACAACTCTCTTCTGTGTTCTGATTGTTAGCGGTCTTGTTTTCAATTTTGAGCGCGATCTTTTCCGTCTTTTGACAACTTCGCACACAAGCACTTCGTTCCAGAGTTTTAAAAAGAACTCTGTCGTTTTTCACGCTGAAGGATCTTATCGGCAATGAAAAAGGATATCTCGGTGTTTTGTCTCCGGATTGATTTGTCTTCACCACAGACTAATTGTGGGGTTTATGTAATCTATTGAAGCGCCGCTAAATGTAATTATGTCTGCGGAATAGCTCCCGGCACCCCTAACATTCCAGCTTCGTATGTTTTCTTATTCACCTATTTAAAAATAATATAATCTCGTTAGTTTCAAGAGATTTTTACTGCAAGTGTGAGTATCCTTCGACAGACTTTGTTTACCTACCCTACCGTTGCTTTGTTGCACTAGCCCAATGGATCGAATAGTCTTTCTAATTGACATGGACTGCTTCTACGTCCAGGTAGAGCAAAAAGAGCAGCCGGATACCATTGGGAAGCCATGCGCTGTCGTACAGTACAGTTCCACGGCTGCTTCGTAGGGTTATATTATTTCTTTTTATCATTCTCCTGCCAGTCTTATTGCTGTGAGTTATGAAGCACGTGCCCTTGGAGTGACTCGGAATATGAGGGGCGATCTAGCTCAGAAACAGTTCCCGGACCTTATTCTATTTCGAGTGCCGTCCCGCCGTGGCAAAGCCGACTTGACTAAGTACAGGACTGCTGGAGCCCAAGTCATCAAGTCCATCTCCGGGTTTACAGGCCAGATTGAGCGCGCGAGCATTGACGAAGCCTACATTGACGTCACTGGTATTCTTATTGAGTATTTCCGACCAGTAACCAAGTTTTCATATTACAGACCTCTTAAACAAAGCGAACATTGATGCTCTGCATACCGATGTTGCCCTGGACCGCTGTCACTTGGTTGTCGACCCTACGCATTTTAGTGATTTGACGGAACTACTGGAGAGAGGAGATCCTCCACACGCCCCTTGTTTAGGCTTATTACCAGAACGAATGGACATTTTAAATCGCTTTACTGATGGAGCCAAGCTAAAAGCCGCTCTCGAACTGGCCCAGACGATTAAAGATGCAATTTTGAGGGACACCTCGTACCGGTGTTCGATTGGTGTGGCTGCAAACAGGGTGAGTTTAATAAGTGCTGCGGACAAGTCTCCTGATCTTCTTTGAAAAAGGTGGGCCTTAAATACTCTTCAAACTTGCTCGCCTCTTTGAAATCCATCCTGCAGTGTATTCCTACTTTTTTTAGTCCTGGGTCCGACGCAATTAGCAAATGGTGTGCGTCCGCTTCTATCTTTTTCTCGTGTTTTAGCTCGAAAATTGGAGTTGCATTCTTTTGCCAAACGCAGTGTGTTCCATCGCCTAAAGCGACTTTCTGTAACTGTAAACATTTGCAGTACCCAAAGGATCATTTTAACCGAAATTGGCACTCTGTTTAATTTTGCCTGGACTTATCTGCAGTCGCAACTGTACAAAAATCCTTTACAACTTAGAAGCAAGCCAACACGTATGGTTCATCACTTAATTATTAGACACTTGAGGAATTTCTAAACGTCTGCCCACTGCACTAGTTGCACATTGTAGGACATGAGTCTGAATCATAATTATTGCAAAGTTTGTAGAAATTTGTCAAGTATTGTGCAAATACGCTGTCGCAAAGGCGAAATAAACGGTCGACTTGATGCCTGTTATTTGAGAGGGCTGTTTGAAGCCACAATACCGCTGAAGTTTTTGTAAGTAATCTCACAGCTTTACTCACCTGTCCTTTGCAGATGCTTGCGAAAATTGCATGCTCGTTGAATAAGCCAAATAAAATCACCGTTGTACCCTCGGAATCTGCCCAACACCTCCTGAATTTCACCCCTATAAAAAAGGTGTAAGTTTATACTCACTAGTCATTTGGTTTAATGATGACTTGAAACCGACAGTTCCTCACTTTGTGCAAGCCTCGTCTTTCCGGGTAACTTAGAGGCAAGGGTGGAAACTTGACGATCGCGTAAGACCTGTACTATAGCTACTGAGACTTTCACGAAGCGTCACTTGTGGCCCAAATATGATGACCTAAATTCCTAATCCTCTCGCGGGGCTCTGATTTGTTGGCTATCAGTAGTAGAGTGTCCGATATCGACTTCTGAAGCCCAGCATTCTAGTACCCGTAATATATCCGACTTTCAAATTGAGGAGCGAGAGAAACTTCGCGAGATAAAGCAGGTTGCTTCGTATTATGAGAGAGATTTCACAGTTACTGCCGTCTTTGAGCCCCACCGAGACGCCGTCTACGTCCATGCTGTCTGAATAGCCAGCCATGGTCCCATGGTTCTTCAGAGTGATTCTCCTTCTTCCGTAACCGTTTTCAGCAAAAAAGACATCGTGACATGCAAAAGAAGCATTTTTGTCGACACATCTTGTGCGTACGGTGTTTTTCAGCCTTAAGTGTTCGGCTCCACACGCGCTGAGCAGCTCATTTGGGTGTGAGACTTCAGCTAGTTATTCCACGCTAAGCGTACCAGTAAGCATAATCCGACGAAATTGTCTGCGCTGGGGCCTATTCTATCACCAGAGCTCCTTCATACCTCACTACGGATGTCGCATCGAAAAATCACTGCTTCATCCTGCAAACGGTCCCGATTCGCCAGTTAGGGAGGTGATCGGCTTTATGTTGCACTTAATGCCGCTACCAAAGTGAAGGCACAAACACTTAATTCGCAGAATGTCTCAGGGGTCAGGCTATGCATTTAAACGGCCGCGGACACCAGATATTTCCCAGTAGTCGAAATCCGCATAACAGAGGACCCAGGGTTGGTCGGTAGTTGGCAACATTGCACACGGACAAAAGGATCTCAAAATATTTGTGTCCCTCTAACTTCATTGGATATGCTCATCAGCAGTAAGAGTCACTGTATTTAGAAAAACTTTTCAGATTTTTGTGATACTTTCTTTCTCAGGCCCAGTCTTGGGGGAAAGTTAGGAGACGATGTTTCCAAACGCTTCGGCTTGAAATTCTTCGGGGTTATGAGTGAACTTCCGCGTGACGTTCTGGTCGAGGAGTATGGCGAGAAGACTGGGTATGTGCTCGCTCAGCCGTGCCTGTACTTAATTCCGCCGCCTGCAGCCAACCTTCAGATGTTTGCACGTTTCACGTCAAGTCCATAACCTAGAACTCCCCGTCTTGTAAGGCAAGGTAACGGCTGTTTGTAAAACCGTGTAGCAGTTTTACACTCAAATGCCTTGCGTAGTACAAATGATATAGTCATTTAGTAAAAGCCGTTTAGAAGTCTAACTCGCAGTTTTATTCTATATGCATCTTTTGGTTATCCTATTTCAAACTGACCGCCGTCACCGCTGGCCCATTTAAATCTGCTTCCCGGACACTGACTACATTCCATGACCGGTCCATTTAATTGCTTTTGTCCGGGCCTTAAGTTTAATCAAGGAATGCGGTCCTGTTATTTTGACATCATCTCTCAGGAGAGTCCGGTTAAAATATATCAAATGAACGCGTCACCCAGGTAACTGGTTCACCTCCACTTTAAGTGTTGCACATCCACGGTATAGAAGTAGGGTGCTCCATCCTGCGGCACATATGTGGCGACTGACTTTGTCACAGACATGGAATGCCGTTTCAACGGAAGTCAACACGTCAGCAAATCCATAGGGCTTCACAACTGCTTTTATTTACTCACCAATGGCAGTCCTTCTGTTGCAAGTTGCGAAGCAACTGCGCGTTGTAGACGTGCTTGTGAAGTCTTGTACACTATTGACGAAACATTGAAATATTAGGGTGCGTTTCGAAGTGGCTATCTGAACTTCCAAGAGATTCTACAACCTCAAACACTGCTCCTTCACTGATTCCAGACTTCCCAGATCAGTTGCTGCCAGTAACCGAACAGTTTCGCTTAACGTTTCCGTCCATCCTCTTAGTGGATAGGTATCACCTTTCTCGATTGAGTGCCGAGGTGGTTTCCCATGGTCCTTACTACCTTGAACTTGAGAAGCCAGGGCATGCAGTGAACATAGGCTCCTAGCAACTTTCGTGCTACCTTTTTGATCTGAGCGCATGGTCTGTAGACTTTGCTCTCTGGTACTGGCAAGTACCTCCTGTTCAGAATTTCCTCTTGTATCTCGGGATGACTGCTGACGAACAGACTGCACTTTATTTATATTTTGCTTTCCTGATCTCCACTCGCTGTTGGTTACCTTGACCCGCTTCCGCCTTTTGTCGATCGGCCAGGTCCTGGCTTTACGATCTCTGCCGTGGAGTCGATCGACAACCGGTGAGCGTGCGAACCCTCGTACAGTCAATTGCCTGTAGCAAGAATTTCGCTGGGAAGTCAGCCCTGACCCAGACTCCGGATGTGCAAAGGTGGTTGGTCTCTCTGGCCGGCGAGCTTGTCGAGCGCGTCGCAGTGGACAGGGGTGAGCATGGCCGGTTGCCAACTAGCTTAACGGTGCACGTGTACTGCGGACGTGAGAAGGGACCATTACAGACCGGGGTTGCCTTGCCTCCTGCCTTCTCGAGAGCCTTAATGCCGCTGGTCTTGACAGGCATAAAACCAAGCACAAAACAGGCGGAAGAAGAAGAAACCAGCCAGGCAGATTCCGCTGAGAAAATTGCGAACTTAGCCCTTGCTGCTGTGCAGAATGTACTATGTCGCAGTGACGACCAGATCTGGTTAGTAAACCTTTTGTGGCAGTTGGTTTCCTGCCCATATATTTTTCCTGTCCATTCTCTCCGCAACTACGTATCCGCGAATGCGAGCTTCCATTGGGTTATTGGCCACTATCCCCTAAGCAGAAGTCGCTGGCCGTCATGGACGATACTATCGGCATCCACAAGGGTGCTGGATGTATTCTTGTACTCCTTCTTTTTACGTCCTCAACTCTTGTGGAGTGGGAAGAAAAGTTAATTGTAACCCGCACCGTCCTTGCGGTGCACATTCAGCCGGTAAAATTTGCATGCCACTTTCGGGAGCACGCGATCCGCATTTTACCAGATAAACTACTTTGGCTTATCCACGGATAATCCGCCTAAGGTACACTTACGACCATCCGTTTGTGCGCTCTGTTCCAGAAGTTTCGGGAAGTTTTAAATGACCAGTCGGAACAGTAAACTAAGCTGAGCCGTTAATCATTTCTGTACTTTTAATCTGGATTCGTGGTTTATCTGCCTTTAGTATTTCAACAATAACCTCCAGCAGTAATCTTTTATTGCCTTTTTATCTTCTAAAGTGACCGGCCGATAGTGGGTCTGGGATTAACTGCCGGAAAATTCCGCCCTGATAGCGCGCAAAATTGCAGAGACGTTCAGGAACTACTGTTAACACAGACAAACAAACATCACACGCAGGCTACTCGAGGAGGGGACCCGGACACACGGGAGGATAGTGAAATCGCACCATCCACGAAGACAGTTTCTTTCTTTCGCCAGTTCATACAAGTTCCCACAAGCTGCTCGGACGAAAAGCCGACGGTCCACACGGTACCTGGGTTGGCGAATGAAAAACCTACGTCATCACCTCCGACCGCTGGTTCAAATAGCCATAAAACTGAGTCATTCTTTCGGCGTTTCATAAATACAAGTGAAACAACTAGCACCTCGGAGACAAAGGATACGGGTTTGGCTGGTTCTACATCCTTCGCCAATAAACCTGAGCAGTCGTCCGGGGGAGACCGTTCTTTCTTTAGTCGATTTGTGGACGGTGGGGAGGGTTCCGGAGTGCGAAGCAAAGCACAGGCAAGCGGAACTCGCCCGAAAGATGGAGAAAGCGTGGTCGGTGGAGATGCCGCATCCATCTCGGGCGAGACCGACATCCCTTTTCCCCGCGTTGATTTCGAAAATACAATTATCTGCGAAGAGTGTGGGACGCGCGTCCTCATCCACATGATGCCCGAGCACACAGATTTTCACTTCGCTCGCCGCCTGCAGCAGGAGTGGAACAGAGAAGAGCAGGCTACTGCAGCCAGGACCGCCCCGCCTCCCAAAAGGACGCCGCCTCCATCTCATGGGACTCGGGGTGGACGAGGAAAAAGGGGACGACCGAGTGTCAAGCCTCTCCCCAACCTCACCCTGGACAGGTTTTTCCGAAGTCCTGATAAAGGGCCGTAGCAAACTAATCCTTCCCCATCTATCCAAAAACCGTCTTTCCTGCCGCATTTATGTACATTACTACCTGTGTTTTTCTATGCAGATCCTAATGTTCTGAATTTTTATAAAGCTCTTTAAATGTGATTTTGTCGTTGGCAGGCGCTGTGCTTCAGGGCTCCCGTCAATCACAGAGCCTCGGCGAATGCCGCCTGATGGGTGTGTCCAACGTGACGTCGACTTATGGATTCTGTGACTGAACACGCCTAATAGGTCTAAAGCGACACCGGACAGAACGCTTGTCATTGGCCACGTACGTCGGGGTTATTATCGTTACCGTGACAAGCATCCCAAGAAGACTGGACCTTCCAGGTATCATAGCTACATAGGCTATCTGACGTGTCAAAATGTAACGGATAGGTAGACTACTTTTAGTGAAAGCTAGCTGTTGAACAAGCCAGCTCTCAGCCTGGGCAGTCGCGAGACACGCCATCGGGCGTGCCTGTGCACAGATCTGGCAAACTAGTCGCCCATGTAAAGGCCACAAGCCACAACGCTATCACATGCAAAATGTTGCTTGGTATACAATAGAGCGATCCCGCCGTCCGGTATATCCTTGAAGCCATAAGCTTGTGTGCTAAAGGAGCGGTCGAAGTCCAGCGTCGAATTCGGGGACTGTGGAAAACCACCCAAGCCACTTCACATGACCCTCGTGTTTTTGGACGACTGGAAAGGTAATGGCGCACGTCCTAGCTCACCTTTAACTACGGCTACTTTCACTTAAATTACGTCCGCGTGCAGGAATGGTTCCACGTCAAAAACGGCGGGATCGCTGAGATGAGTGACCCGCTGGCTATCGGTTTACGTTCAGCTAGTGGGCCGACAACATTCTCCGGGTGACCGCTGGGTGACTCACCACGATTAGTTCTCCCGAAGATTGAGGAGGGGCAGGCTCTTCAAGTTTCGGGATGGGACCACGAATACTCGCAACAATCATGTAGCCATTAATTTTAAAAGGTGAGTCGACGATAGAATTCCGTCACCTGTTGAGGATTGACCAGATAATCAAGCTAGACCGCGTCTGCAAGTATAAATATATAGCAAGTTGGGCGCGCCTGTGTGGCTATGGATAAAGTTCTGTCCTTCGTTAATATACCAATAGAGTTCCTGAGCATGGGACACTTAAGAAGCGCTGTCTAGCCTCGCCATCTGGGTTGCGATATTGGATGTGGGGTGTCGGAGTTCCTATATCCGCCTGCCCCCGTTCGACCCTCAGTTTGCAAGAACACCCATAAACTTACTTGAGGGGAATGTAACATTTGTGGCAAAGAACGCTAAGTTAGTCGGCCCGAGAGGCAGGATTACGTATGGCAGAGAAATTGGCATAGCGGGAGGGCGAACACGGCTCTCTTTGAGGTCTGATAGAAATATTTCAAGGCGAGGTCTATTCGAAAAAAGCAGAAATACAAACCGCCATATAAATTTTCAAGGGGATGGTGACGGGGGCTATACATTTCCTTATAACATAGCTTTCAGCACCGCTCACAAGGAGCCTTTCTGGATTCACCCGTGTAACAAGGGCCGTGGGTAACTTCCGAGTTCGGCGAGCAGACCACGATAATCCTCTAAACTGGTAAGCCGCAGTGTTGAGTTTACCTGACGTAGGCATTCGCGAAAGACAGTGGCAGTATGGGGAGGACGCGCTCAAATGGGTGGTACCGGTAACAAGCCAGCCAGACTCCACTCAGTAGGCCTAGCCCGAGCACTTCGTGGGAAGCGACAGCCATGAAACATCGTGTTGGTGACCACTCCCAAACCTTGAAATTATAACGTGAGAAGATGCGCTCCACGGTTCCCGGCATTGCCGCCAGGCACGATAAGCTGGAAAACGAGCCTCGAGGGCAGCGCGGGACAAATTACAACCGAGGAACCAAAGACCGCACAACAGCAATGCGATAAAACAAGCCGCATGGAAAATGAGGACACAAACTTTCTTCACAAATATAAGTTACATAGACATATTTCAAGTCTGTGAATGACATAAGTGTGTGGTTGCGGCACAAGAGAGTGTGTGAAGAATGCTTGACAAAAGAAGGGCACCTCTTAAATATAGCGCATACTGAGGAGGTTGTTGTCTATACAAACTTTAGAAGTGTAGCGGCCGAAGACGTCAAGGGTAGCACACACCGGAGTAAGGAAACTCCGAGAAGAGATCTTGGCAGGGGTAGACCTGAACGGAACTGTTAGCATTCCTTGATACACATCCATAAACAGAAGAAGTAGAAGGCATGTCGAATAAGGGATAAAGTGTAATATAACGAGAATGCACGGGGAAAACGTATAATAATCGTAATTGTACATGAAGGATGGTTACATGTGTGGAATGACCTGTCTGGGTGGAGAGACGATGCCAACATGCCAGCTAGTAAACCGGTGGGGAGCGCAGCGCTGGGGGCAACTGCAGGGAAGGGCCGAGGGAGTGCTGATGTAGCGAGGAGGCGAGCGGTACGGACGATACGTTACGTTACGGTACGACGAGGGGGAAGGGGATCGGCAGAAGAGAGAGGGAGGGACACCGGTTATCTTCACCGACACGCGACTACGCCATCTCCACCCTAGGTCCTCGCGCCAAAAGTGTTCACACATTCAAACAACTCTGTCCAAGTCCAGGGGCGTTACAGAAGATAATTATGTTTGAGTCCATTCTTGTTAAACGCGTGGCTCTGATTGGTGACCTCAGAGGTTGATTTTCGGTTCAAATTGTGAAGGTTGTTGAAGGCCATGTTGAAACCCAAGCCCATCACAATGCTGGATGTTTGTAAGAGACCCTGCGTATTTGTCTACAAATTAAAATAAAGAGACTTAGACCTCTTAGGCTTATTGCTTAAGGCAAGGAGCTTTAAACCCCTTATCGTTTTGGTGTTTATCCTTTGGTTTCTTTCGAGAAATAAAACTCCAACGGAACTCCTCAGCGGACAAAAAAGCCTCCCAAAAATTCTGCTTATTTGAATTTTGCTTACGAGGTTGGCTATTCATCTAACGTTAGCTAAGTTCTAGCCCTATATCCGACAGCTTGAGTCGCACTCAACACCTTGCCGGATAATATAGTCCCAGATTCAAGTTATATCTTTCACTTTGTAACCCAAAAGTAAGCGATAGTCTCTCAAAATATGCTCACATTTTTGCCAGCCCGCCTGATTTTAGCAAAATCAATTGGCAACACAGAGAGTCTCGATCGACCCCCAAGGCACAGAATGGAAACTTAGTTCAAGAAAGTTGGTCAAATCCAACGCGTTCATTTGACAGGCCAATCGAACCTGACATGGCGTTACAACCGAAAGAGCCAAGAGAATTTTTGCCTGTTCCCAACCTAGATTCTCAAATTAAGAAAGAAATTACAATTGGTAAATCTGCCAACACACCAGCGCCTAAGATACATGCAAATAATGTGGTTAGAAGTCCTCCCAATCGAACAGTTTGCCCGATCTCCCAAATAAGTAATTTTAGTCATGTCGTAAACAGTTTATACAACCGTTTAGTCCTTTTCACTATAAGTCTTTTCACACATTATGACAGTCCTTCTCAAAATCCTGTTTTTATCTTCAGTTTTTGGACACTCCGAAAGAGCGTTCCTCCTTATGGATCTTACACAAATAAGTTTCCGTGTGATAATGCCTCTTTAAATAGGGATAACATATCCACAAATTAAAGATCCTAACAAATTAGCCGTCCTTCTGATAATCCTCTCTTGGATTTTGTCCTTCACAGCCAAGTTATCCCTTTTATAAACAGTTATGAACGCGAACTGCCTCACGGACATTTGCTCAGTGTAGTTTCCATTAACGCCAGACCAGTCGTGCAAAATATGACCCAGGTGGGAACTAGAGCCTTTGAATTTAATCCAGATGTTTTCTGCATTACGGAATCGTGAGATTTCTCTAGAATTCCCGACCCGAGGTTCGCTTAAGATAACATCAATCTATACCGACAGGACCGTGCTGAAAATGTGGCGGTGGTTGTCTTCTGTGCATCAGACCCACACTTATACGATCGCCCTATGACCTGAAAATTTCTGCCCTCTCTTGAAATATTCGTCTCGTCTCAGTCATCCTCGCCCAAAATAATAAAGCGTTAAATGGCTGGATATAGAAACCTCCTTGTTACCCCGGAAGCAAAAACCACCCCTGTGATCTCTTTGAAAGAGTCGTAGGGACCCCATTTCACGTTAAAATAATCGTGCGCGATTTTAATTTGTTAGAAACTGTCCTGTGTCATTCCTCAATCTACTGGCTTCTCTTCGTTATGATTATTTATCTGTTGTCGTTATTGATTTTGTTCTTCGTAAAGTCTTCGATAAAGTGTCACAGAGAAGACTCTTAGTTAAATTAGAAGATCTGAGAATTTACAGTCCCCTTATTGATTTTATCAAGTCATATCAATCTTAATTAAAAAAAGGTCTGAGTTGGGTCTCCATTCTCTAATGAGAGCCCGATTGCAGTGGTGTTCAACATGATACCGTTTTAGGTCATCTTTTGTTTCTGCTTTACATATATGATATCTTGCCGACGGCTACATATTCTCAATCATTTATTTATACTGTTGATCTCAAATGTGCATATTCACTCAATAAATCTACGAGCCGTCATTGCCTTCAGCAAATCCATGCTGACTTGCTAGCTCTCTCAGCTTGAAGCTCAAAATGGCTAATGGAATTCTCTCCATCTAAATGTTGTTATGTGTTTTGGACCTGAGAGACTACCTCAACCTGTGGTCTTTCAAGGCAAACCTATGACTGACTGTACCGCCATCGATGATTTAGGTTTAAGCTACACTAATAATCTTGATCTCTCGCCACATGCTGACAGAATTACAGCCAAACCTGCCCAGATTTGTGGCTTTATTTCTTGCAATTTCTATCTTCCTGAAATCAAATTAAGACTATATCGTATGTTTGTACTTCCCGTTCTCGAGTATTGTTGCCCATTGTTTGGTCTGATGAACGAGGCTAGTCGTTTAAAAATTGAAAATGTCCAAAAACGTTTTATTAGAAATCTTTCAGGCGGGGAACATCCCACAATCTCCTACTCAGATAGATGCCAACTAATTAACCTAAACTTTTACAGGTTCGAAGACTAGAAGCAGGCTTCTGTCTCCTCTTTCGCATTTATCATAGTTCAAATTTTCCTCAGATTTCAGCACTTACCCCTAGTAGTCGCGCATACAATCTTCGTAACTCTTCCCTGATTATCTCTCCTACAGCGTCCCCCACCTCTAAACGCTTCCTTTTTTTCGCTTCCAGGTATACTTTCCCCTGGAATAACCTTCAAATAAATATAAGATCTTCAGACTATCTAAGCAAATTTAAGAGAAGGTCGGGCCTTTATTTGAATACTGAATCGATTAAACTTTTATTTTCCCCATCCTTCCAGGATAACTTTCTCTCCGACACTGAGAAAGGGCCACCGGGGATTTAGGACGCCGCCATTAAATTTCAATATCCATTAACATTTCCTTCTTTTGTGTGTAGTATCGCTTCCCAGGATCCCTCAGCAGAAATGTTCATTTTTCGATTTTTCAGTTCATGCAGCGTGCCCCTCACAGAATGTGATATTCTCCTTGACAAATTCTTTCAGAAAAGTAGCGTGCCTAGGTTGGCTTGCACGCTCTAAGACGCGTCGTTTCGCTAATTGCCGAAACTCGTCAGAATTCCGTTCTTGCCCCGGCGATTTCGCTTCTTCACCCCCAATCGCTGATTTTTTGCTTATCTTGATGTCAGCCCCTCATTTCGGCCTCAAATGGTCCGTTGAAGATCACGGCGTGATTCCTCTGCTTTCGCTGTTTGCTAATAGTTTGGTCGGTCAGCAAAGAGGTCTCAGTGTCGCATTCTCACCTCAACGATTTGATGAACACCCTAGTGTTTAACCTCCCCTCCACGATTTTAATCTAGGCGAACTGTCTCCGATCGCGTCTAGGTTCCTTTGTCTTGCTACTTCGAGGCGGATAGCCTCATCAGGTTTAGGAAGCTCTGCCTTGACGATGTACGTTTTGAATAATTTATACAGTACCATATGCAGGCCAATCCTATTCGACTCGCATATGTTGCCCCTCACGAGCAGCGGTTTTGCTTCTACCATGTGCGCGAGGATCGAGCTGTTGACCGTCAATTTCCATCGTGAGTTTTATACAAGTGATCACACATTAGCTATTGTCCTCTTCTATCTTCCCTACCTGCAAAGCCCCTAGTAAAACGTAACTGCCTTGGCTTTGCTAATGCAAACAAGGACTTGGTAAACGACGTTTCAAACATTCAAGACTAATTCAACATTTCTTCAGAGGATCATCCAACATTTTCCCACTATTTGTGACAGTGCTTAACAGGAACGCCTCCGGATTTAATTCCACTGAAGATCTTTACATAAAGTGCAGGTTCTTTCATTGTCGCAAACTTTCTTAAAAACAGGCTTAAAGTTACGAAATCGGTTTAAAAATCTATTCCTAAGCTCGCCAGATGTCCACCCATGAATCGCAGGAATACTCGAATTATCTTCAAAAGAGAGGTCAGCACGAGACGGGCGTGGAGAATCTTTAGCTATTAGTAATGTACCTGCCTTCAGATCTGTTCCTTGGATCTTCCATCAGCTGAGTCTCACCAAATAATTCCGCCTTCATGCATTTGCAGCAACATTTTCATTACAATGGGGCCGGGCAAAGCAAAACTGTTAAATCCATTCCTTGCCAACAATTTTGGCTTCGAATCTGACCCCATTCCCTCAATTCCTCCGTCACCTAATGCGTCTCCCGCCACCGCTCAGCATGCTCATGGAAATATTCATAGACAGATTAAGTGAAGGAGAGTCGAGCAACGGAACACTTCGTTTATTGACCTGAGCTTTAAGACTCGTACAGGAGTCCATCGTCAGTGGTAGTGGCAGAAACAGGACAAGTGGCAGTTATAAGGCACGTAGTCCCAATCATCGACCGACGTCGCACGCCTGGTGGTGACTCCGCAGGGCTCTGTACGCCGGCGCCAGATCGATAAATCGATTGACCGAGTTCTCATCCGAGGCCCAGGCTTCAATCAATTCTCGGCCTGTTTTGTTTCCGACGTGGGCGAATAGTTTGGTGACTGCGAAGTTGAACTCGTGACCCATTTCGTAGGTATGGGCGGCCACTTGTGATAATGCGTCGCCTCGCCGCACAGCCAGCTTATGCTCGTGCATGCGCGATCCGAGCATGCGTCCAATCTGTCCTGTGTCGTTACAAGGACAATTTTGACAAGGAATGCGATACACCACCCCAGATTGTTCTTCAGGTTTTAACCATTCTTTGATTTTCGTGACTCTGTTGCGCATGGTGGCTTTGGAGCGGTGTACAATTTCAACACCTATCTCCGCAGCAGTGCGTTCGGTCGCTTCTGCAACATCCTTGATGTATGGCAGAGAACGCCATATCCCCCACGTCGGAAACAAAACAGGCCGAGAATTGATTGAAGCCTGGGCCTCGGATGAGAACTCGGTCAATCGATTTATCGATCTGGCGCCGGCGTACATAGCCCTTCGTAGTCACCACCAGGCGTGAGGCGTCAGTCGATGATTGGGCCTACGTGCTTTATAACTGCCACTTGTCCTGTTTCTGCCACTACCTCTGACGATGGACTCCTGTACGAGTCTTAAAGCTCAGGTCAATAAACGAAGTGTTCCTGTGCTCGACACTTCTTCTTCACTTATGCATACACCTGGAACTCGAAATTTTGCCTTCATTCATAATCAGATTAGCCGGCTTAGCAAGTGACATATGATTGAGACTGACAACATTCCCAACCCTCTAATTAAACAACTAAAAACTATCCTCCTTTGTTGAGCAAATTATTCTTAGTCATTTTTTTGAGAATGGCTTCTTTCCAGATTACTGGATGACATCTGTTATTATTGCGGCACTAAAATCTGGCTGTCATCTTTATGTTCGAAATTTTCGGGGCATTCGTAAAACGCCCTCTCTCTAAATGATCAAAATTGTCGTTGGCGTTGGGAGGGCGATAGAAGCAGCCAACGAATAAGGAGAATTTATTTGTTAGTGCAATCTGGAGGCAGTAGCTGCCTTCTACTGCGGAAAAATGCGGGAGGTCAAGCAGCGAAAATGTAAGTATTTGCTTAACGTAGACGCAGCTGCCCCCACCACGGCAGCCATCAACATGACTGATTTTTAAGCAGTCAATCAATATCCTAACTCTCCCCAATAGGGCTTTTAGTTCGATCGTCCCTGTGAATCGCATCATATGCCTTTTCTGAATCTACACATTTCTTTCCGTAATGATCATCCATCTGTGTTCGCTGTTTATTTAGATCTCAGTGAAGAGTCCGATAAAGTACTATTTGGACGACTCCTAGGTGAACTGAAGGCGCTAGGAATCCACACTCCCTTTATTGACTTTATTAAGTCATATAAATCTAATCGAAAGCAGAAGATTTAAGTTGGGTCCTCACATTCCGATGAGAATCCTATTCTAAGTGATACTCTCCGAAGTACCGTACCTGGTCCTCTCTTGTTTTTGCTTTACGTTAATGCAATTTCATCGGCATTTAAGCACTCAATGTTTAATTTGCGCTGATGATCTCAAATGCGTATATTTCTTCCTTTAATCTACGACCTAAAATTGCTTTCTTTCCGCATGGAGCTGAGAAAAACCAGTGAAATTAACTCTTTCCAAATATCGCCAGATTTGTTTGGAATCTGAAATGATACCTAAATCAGTGATTATTTAAGGCACCCCTATGAGTAAATATCGCGCCATCAATGACCAAGTTTTATGCCACACAAAAAATCCTGATCTCTCACCGCATGCCGATTGAATTACGATCAAAGCTGCCCATACTTTAGCAAAAAGATGCCAGCTAGGTAATGTACAATTAATACGGGTTCGAAAACAAAAAGTTAGCTTCGCTCTCGTTTTTAGCATTAACAAATGTTCAAATCTTCATAAGCCCTCCTCTTTCACTTCTAAACGACCTTTATTCTTTGCTGCCAGGGATGCTCTTTGGTAAGATAATCCGTCACCCGATTTTATGTCTTTTTGCTCGTAGGAGACGACTGCACCCGTATCTTAAAACTGACTCTATTAACTTATTATTTTTCACATCCTTCCCGAGCAACTTTCCTTTGGGTTTGAAAATAGATTATTAGGCATTTAGGACACCGCCACCAAATTGCTTCATCCTCTCACCCTTCCTTCTCTGCGTGCAGTTTCGCTTTACAGAATCCCACAGCAGAGATTTTGAGTTATTCAGTCCATACAAAATGCCCCTCACAAGACGCGATTTAGTCCCTAATCATCCTCCTGGAGCAGAAGCCGAGATCATATTAACGTGCACACTCAAAAACTCCCCCGTTTAATTCGGCGCCAACGTTCATCAGGACTCCGATCCGACAACTGGGCTGTCGAGATCGCGACAAAATTTTTGGTCTCGATCTGGTTCTACCAGCACCTAACAACTCCAGGCACTCTGAACGGACATTCCGTTTCCTCTCTTGATTTATCTTATCAGTTTCATCTTATCCCCAGGAAGATCCTAATCCGCCCCTCCATATTCCTTCGCGAATTGACTGTTTTCCCTGGAAATTTTGTTAAAAGTGACGGTCCTCCAAACTCCCTCCTCACTCTCAACTTCAGGAGTCTATTTCGCTGATTCGTTCGTAGCCCGCCATTTTTCCGAACCCTTCCAATTTTAAAATTGTCGACAGTATTATCTAAACTATCGCAGTTTAAAGGATAAATCGCCGGCGAGAATGAAAAACGTTCCCTAAATTGCGCAGCCTAATTTTTAAACTTCACTGTATATGTGACCTGTCACACAGGGTTTCGCTCTCTACATTGTCTGTATGCTGCCAACTGAGTCAGAGGTCTTGCTATCTGAGTAGAAGGTCGAGCTGAGAAGTAGAAATACAGAAGGATATCGGCGTTCAGTTTGTGATTATAAAATAGGCAGTCCGTTAGGAAGAATGGTTGGAGAGCAGTAAAAAACTCGCCCAGTGATGTTGGCAAACAGATTTTTTTAGGAAAAAGAGCTGGGTCACTTATAAATTCCATAAAAATGTCGCATTTTTAATTCCCATGTAAACGCACTGGCCCGAAGATTAGTTATCGTAAAACACTAAACATCTTTTTGAGAAAGACAAAGAAAATGTGATTTGACCAGTTTTTAACCAGAAAACACTGCCACTCATAGGAATGGAAGCATGCGTATGGGACAGAACTACCCTACAGGTGAGAGTGCACGAGGATTCGCAGCGCTCCTCGTTATGCTGGAATTCCTAAACCTGAAGAAACAAACGCGATTGATCACAGTCCGCTAGGAGTCCGAGGAAGGAGATAACATAAAGTGTCAAGAGGAACGTAAAGCGCGAAAGATGTGACCATGATACTTCTTTGCCGGCTAGCATACTACTAGCACATGGCAAAAACAGAGGAATCTGCAACAATTGCCTATAGATCGTTCGGGGTCAAAATGCGGAAACAACATTACAATCCACAAAAATCATCGCTACAGGGAGGAAATATCGCAGTGGATTTAACAGGGGATTGTAAAGATCTAAGTAAGAATTTACATTTGAACGAGTGAAATATGCCTTATCTGCGACCAAATCCCTGGAAGACCTATTTCAAAGTCAAGAACTTGAGTGTTCGGGAGCCAAGCAGTCAAAGAAGATTTCATGCTTTCCGGGATGAGTGCTTACATAATTTTGATTCGAATACCGATAATGTAGATGATGACCTAAATTCTAGTAAATGATTATTCCAAAAGAAAGCATATTTGGATCTAAAAAGAAGGGGCGTTTAGACGCAGAGCGAAGAGGCGTCGATATCTCAATTAGAGAATTTCTCGTGGCTTAAGGCCAATCTGTCGAAGTGAAAGCGTCAGTATGCGGAAGGTTGCGGCTAGATTTAATGCGAAACGGTGAGCGAAGGCCAGTTTTGAGTCTTTTAACCGGTGAAAATTAATTTTCGCCAATTTACATCCCTTAGCCTAAGAAATACCGGATGCAACTCATGGCGAGAGTCTTTGTGTTAAAAGTCTGGACATATTCAACTTTATTGTGACCATAGACGTTCATTACACCAAAGAAAGGACATTTATGTTTGGGAGCAGGAAGAACGAAAATGTGGCGCAGTATTATCTTCATTTCCGGAAGAAAAGATTATGCGATACGAGTCCTCATATCTGCTTAGTCTTTGCAGAGATTCGGTCTGCATTTCGTGTTAAAGTTGGCGTGTTAGCATAACTAAGGCCTAGGTCCTTTATTGTGGAACATTCTTATAGTGAGTTTTTTCAAAAAATGGGGCCATTAGCTTGGCAGATCCAAAACACATGAAGCTACATTTGGACGAAAGAAATTATATTTGCTATGCCGAACTGTTTTTAGATCGGCGTTAATTCTTTTGATCCAAGCCGGAGTCGTACATTTAGAATAAGAATACACAGAGTTAGGGTCGTCAGAGTAAGTGAAAGTTGTGAAATTTCCATTCCTGTCGAAATAACTTTAATGCAAAGAAGGGGGAGTAGCGGACCAACGGCCATGCATTGAAGTACCTCAATCACGATCGAGTGAGGCATAGAGAATCCTTCACGATGACTTTCTGAAGGTGGTCAGATAAGTGAGACCTGATGAAGTCAAATAGAAGCGGCCGGACGCCGAGGTCTTCCAATCTAACTAAAACACATTTACATGGCACCTTATCGAAGACTCGAACAATGTGAGTATTTGAAACAACTGATTTTTTTTATTGATTAGGCCTGGCGGGGCAGCGATTGCAGTGAGTGTCCTATTTGAAAGTGAACGAAAGGAAGGGTATGATTTGGACCCATTTGTAAAGTTTTTTTTGCAAAGAGCTCACTGAACAATTCCGCCTTGTCTGCGTCATCGGTTAGGAAGATTTTGCTGTCGTTTAGCAAAGGGGACTTTCGTGACCACATTTGGAAGAAGACTGATGGCGGAAGATTTTAGCGACGCACTTGGCAGAATTCGGATCACTGAGGGCAAACGATCCTCTCTGTCCGTCGCACGCTTGTCACATCTTCGAGGCCATTTCAAAGATTTGGCTGATTCCTAGATTAACGGATAAAGAACTAATGGAAAAATCACGCAGCTGCCATCTCAACCTTTTAGTCTGTTACAAACAAAATGAGGAACAAGGGAATTCAAAGAGGCAGACTTGAGACATATATGAGGCGCAAATCCTAAAGCGTCTTCGAAAACCTTGGAAATGACTTCAAAAAATAACTGTTGCATCATTACAGGAGAGAAAGTCGCGCTAATCCACTGATCATTACAGATATTTATTAAGTCGTTGTCCACATAATCTTAATTTAGGCAGATCCGAATTGTGCTGGTCTTCTTTGAAAAGGTAAGCGTAGGCAGCACTGAAAGAATATACGGTCGCCATCTAAGAGGCAATTTTGGGAAACAGTAAAAAGGGACAGTGTCGTTGGTAAAGATTAGATCTAAAATGTGTTGATATTTTGTTGAAGAGCGCACAAGTTAAGACCAGTTAGGATACTGATTACATTTTGAAAAGGCTGAAATCTAGATGGACAAATATTCGAAAGCCAATCTATTTGAGGAAAGTTGAAATCTCCAGCAGTTATTTAAACATCAATACTAGACTCTGAAGCTAACTTGCAGATTTTGCAAAGTCTTGCGTCGTTACTGGCTGACGAGTTTTGAGGAATGTAGATGCAGCCAAGAATAACCTCCCTTGATTGCGAGAGAGTAATAGATGAAAAGCAGAAATTTCCACAGAGTTAGGGGGCATCCAGGTCGTAGAGAAAGTGCCCTAAGGAGGGTTTAGGATAAAGAAGGCAACCGGTCCCATGCCTTTTTAGGCGGTCTTGATCGTAAATATCGATGAAAAGGAAATAGAGAGAAATCCGTGGATATGTCCAGGATCTGCTTATGCATATAGTAACTGACATCTTTTTAAAAGTGATGGCTCTACTTTAGGCCATCTTATTCATAAGAGACTTGGTATTAAATAATATAACATTTGTTATGTTTCGAGCAGCGTGGCTATTGTCAACGTAATTTTAAAAATTCGGATGCGAATAGGTAAGCCGTAAATTACTGTTATTTGATGAATAAGTACTGATGAACCAAGAATTAGTGACGTATGCAGAGTCGGCAAGGAAAGGCTGAGCGGGATAATTAAAATAAGTAAATCGAGAAGCTGAAGGCTTGTTGATAGTTAACTTTGAAAGACGGGAGGCTAGAAGGAGACAGATGCTAGTGTCGAGGGCAAACAGTTACAAGAAACAGTGATGAGAAGATAGACCTAGAAAAGAGGTTAAGGGAACTATGGTGACCTCTGTGAGAACAACTTGTCTCAAGTGGTAAGAAGACTGAATTAAGTCAGGAAAAAATGATATAGGGCGGTTCACGTAAGCGTTATTGTTGGGATAATTAATATGGCGTCCGTTGGTAGCCGGTATGCCAAACGATGGATTATGCGGAGGTCTAATTGGACCTACGGGCTTTATACAAGAGTTTGGTCTGAAAAGTTTAGTAAATAAAAGAGAAGGTTGCATACTATTAAGTAGACTTACGTTACCGTTCTTTTGGGTCGGAGTCGAATAAGTTTTTTGAATCCTGTCGTTTTGACGGCATACCTCGGGTGATTTAAATAGAACACTCGGAAGACGTCGTTGAGGTGGGGAATTTATCAGTCTAGCCGATGTAAACGGATTTACAAACGTTCACGAAAGGCTAACAGGGGACGAAGCGACTACATTTGAACCTGCTACTAATCTAGATGCGGAGAAAAGCGTCAAATGGTTTGAGTGAGATTTAGATGCGAAATTAAGGGGGAATAGTGAGTCGGCTCTCAATGGAGTAGGAATAACTGATCTCTCAAGGGTAATTGTACAATGACTTACCTGGTGATCATTTTATTTAGAAGAGGAAGGCTAATTCGAGAAGAGGGACCCGATTCTGCGCACCATGGGAGTACGACCACGGCAAGAGAAAAATTTTGCGTTTTCCAGATACGCAGGAACATGATTTCGGTAGGCAATTATTGGATCGACCATAACTGATGTACACAGTTTAGATAAAATACACATATTTTTGCTACGCGATGACAGACGTTTGACATCGGCTACTTTGTAGTCGAATGCAAACAGATAGAGGAAGTCAACCGCAAAATCATTTGGCCGTGAGGACTGACGGAGTTTTTTGTAAGAAATCATAAACCCTTTTCTGTCTATTGCATGCTTCCTCGACAAAAGTAAGCGAGGGAGTTAAAACGTTTACGTTTTTCAGAAGGGACATCGGAGATGTTCCCATCGAGTAATTTTCCCCGAACTGAGAGCATAGTGCCAAACTTCAGCGTAAAATCGTTATAGTTGTATAACGTAGGCAGATTAAGCTGCCCCCAAATAACAACGGGTGACGACCGGCCATTGATACTTTCTGATATAGGTTTGCGTAAGCCACGCCTAGATAAAGAGGACGATGGCTTTTGCTGACTTGTGAATTTTACTATCACTTTGCCTTAAAGTATGCTGCAAATGATCAAACCCCTGGCAGATCTGGTGACTGAATTTCAGCGAAAGTTTAACGGTGTAAAATGCACATCATTAGAGACAGTTAGAAAGCAAAAATACGAATTGTGGAATTATATGTGCAATCGACATGCAGTCTAGCAAGCCTCAAAAGGGTATTGACAACGAATAATTTTAAAAGACTAGGTCTGCATTTAAGGGAATTAATTCAAAAAAGCGAAAAGTCTTTCTGTGTCTTGGAAAAATCGTTTTATATAATATGGTTAACTTATTTTCGAATATGAAACCAGCTGCCTGACCTTGACCGCTGCAACTGCAACGCTGTATGCCATAAAGCGGGCATTATCAGTTTTCAATAAAGACTGCGCGGCCAAAGTCTTTGATACGCTTGTAAGGCAGCATTTTGAATATTCGACCCAAGACCGGAGGCCATGGACACAGCAGAATTATAACCTAGTTGAAAGAGTGTGGGAGCACGTCAAAAAGTAGTCCGAGATCAAGGAGTCGCCCATATGAAATCGATCTATCCACACTAAATCTCAATCTTCTGAGGTATAAAAAATTGCCCGGGGGCTTGATACAGACTTCCCGTATCGTGCGTGGTTTGGACTGTGCCCTCCACTGTGGGACTCCTTTCAAATCGCCACTACAACCAACCTTCTGGCATCCTTTCAAACAACGTGTGCCCCAAGGACGATGGAATCTGAGAAAGTATTTCTCCGCAAAGTTGTGGTAGAACCGTAGAATAACCTGTCGAGAAGGTTGTATGCCTCAGTCTGTGAAGGCATTAAAACATTTCCTTGGCAGACACACACGGTAATAATAGACGGACTACGACTACTTAACCCTAAAAGCATGCGGATTTATGAAATTAAGCCAGATTTTACATGACTCTGCAATTTTTTACATATTTGCTTATTCCTGATGTTTGTAGATGACAGGTAGGTAGGTTGAAGTCGTAGGCCTATTACCCTCAAATACAATGAACTTGACCGGAAAAACATGGATGCTTCCCGGTCCAAATCGCTTTTTAATTGCCCACGAAGTTGGAGTTGATTTCTTATAACCGGTGGAAACAACATGACATCCACCCAAAAGAAAGTTTCCGACCTGCTTGAGGAAGTCGCCCTTTATCCTTTTTTTCAAATTTCTACAATAGCATCTGATGTGATGCAGTATCGAGAGCCTTCCGAAATTCAACGAACGCGGTGCAGATCGCGTGTCTGTTCTCGATTGATTGAGTCCCACTACTAGAGGTATTGCAGCATGTTTGGCATTCAGGATCTACCTTTCCGAAACCCTTGTAGACAATCCCATAGCAGGTTTTTAACTTTTGGGAACTGCAACAAGTCGTTTTACACGACTGTTTCTACGAGCGCCAAGAATGCACGTCAAGCTTATTGATGTGCGATTGATCATCGGCGCCCGGTTACTGCCTTTGTATAAGAGAATCATATTGATCAACTTCCAATCGAAAGGAAGAGTCCCAGTCTCAAATAACCTTCGATGGCTCTAGCCAAAAAAGAAACCGAACAGCAACGGCTTTAGGATGGAGGACATTTAAACAAGGTAGAAGTCGAAGGGTAAAACAAATAAGCAAGATAGACGCAACAGAGGCAGCAGACCTTTAAACGGTTTGGATGTTTGCATAACCGGAAAATGACACCATAATTTTGACAAAATAGATTCGCTGTAATTGTTGACGACCTCCGCTTATTCTACTGAGGCGGCTGAGGACGTTGCGGATGTCAAACACAAGAAAATATGAAGCCTCTATGATTAACCCTAGTCTAGAATGAGTTAAACAGTGTTGTTATACATGCCGACACACTCATCGGAGTAAACAAATTAGAGAGAAATTTAGGCGAGCATAAATGATACACTAGTAACAGAAAGGGGTTAATACATACGCATAAACTTCTGTATGATTATCTTTACATGAAAAGTATCCGGCCCGTAATCTGGAAATCTCTAAGCGCAAGTGCAATTACGGGTCAGGTTCCTTATCCATCGACAACTCAAATATTTTCAAGACAGAATAGAAGCAACATCTTGCGCATGTTCTCTATGAAATTTATTTGAATTTCATTCAGACCCGTCATTCCCAGTTCAAATAAAATATCTTGAGATAATTATACATGATAACCACTTTAGCTACTGAATACGGTTATGGACTGGGTAATAAGCAAAACTACTAAGTGCACGTCTGCATCGTTTGCAAAAACTAGACCAAGTGAGCAGGTGATAAAAGCCATGCATTTTATGCTGCCTACTGGATATTAGAATCTACCATTACAGAAGACTGTATTTTAGAGTAAATTTGTGCTCAAATCAGTCGTTATGGCAATGGCAATGTAGGTAAATTTGTGTTTACGTGTTAGATTTTCTTCCAGTAATGGCAGTTATGATGACCTGTCTGGGGGGAGATTAAGGTTTAATCGAAAGTAAACGCAAATATTAAACGTTCGTCAAATTTTTCGCTCGAATGCTATGTTGCAAGCAAATATGCCTATATGGGGAGGAGTGAATATTTGATAAACAAATCAGACAATTTGCATGCATAGCAATAGGACGGAAACTAACAAATCATGAGGGAGCATTTGACAAGCATCAGCCAATGAATCTACCACGCTGGTTAACCTACACATATTTGCTTTTGTGCACAAGTCTTCAACTATTTTACGCCCCATGCAGGAGATAGTGAAGGTGTTGCTACTTTTCGTGGTTTCGGTCAGGTCCTGCAACAAGCTCCCTGGTACGATATTACGTGTCCATTTTTTGATGATTGCCCCGTAGATGGAATAGCAATTCTTAGTAAATGAAGAATGCTGTGTCATCTTCCTACATACTGTTAGATGTGTAGGAAGATTTTTGCAAGATATACCCGTGGAAACAATAACATTTCAAAAAGTCCGAGCAACCCACATTTCTGTCAGATGTGTAACTTAGACGACAAGATTGGCTAGCACATCTATTCGGCTGTTCTCCATCACTCCCAGCGGTCCTTCCAATTCACGGTTCGTAAAACCAGGAATATTCTAGGATGTGGCCTGCCGTTCAGTCCACATACCTCGATCATTTCCAAGCTATATTGCCATAAGTTGCATGCTGGTCCATGCATGGCATTAACGAAACTTTAGTGAGAAAACAATCTGTCCAAGAACCAAAAAATCCTCAGCATTTCGTGACCAGTTAATTTTCCTCTCACCATATAAATACAATTTATGGCTTATATCCGTGCCACCATATTCGCAGTTTTCGACTTTATGCCTGTCGTCTTTTGTAAATGCGCCAAACACACGCTTTTATATTGCATTTCAGGCAGCGAGTATTGTCCTGTTCGTGACCAGTCCATTGACATTTACACATTTGTGGAAAGTAGCATGAATCGCATTCTCCCCCTTACCTACAGTTTTATCGATGAGGCATTTCATGCCGTTAAATTTCAGCTGCAAACATCCGCCGTCGTCAACGCAACGAAATGCAGCCTGTTACAATTTATGCACGAGGCAAAACTTATACAGTTCCAATGTTACCTTACTTTCCCGAAGGTTCATATTAAGGTGGAAAGAAAGGTTAACCACTTGATTTAACTACTTTTAAGAAAGCCTCCTAGTACCTAATTCCCATTACTATGTTTAGACATTATTGCAGGAGAATCCTGTTTAACTTTTTTATCGCAGTCATGATCTATCTTTTGACCAAGATCTTCTGTTCATTCTTCTTGAATAACAGAGCTGGATGGCGGTTGAAATGCCTCAAAGCATACCCGTGGAAGCTCTCGATGTCGATTTGGAAATCGTGACCGCTGAAACTTACGTTACTTATTTGTATGATGATAACATGATAAACACACTTCGTATTCCGAGGCTGATATTTAATCGTTTGCCCCAGGATGGGTACAGTCAGTGTGAAAGAAACCAAGGCCTGACGACTTGGCAACGAGAAACCATGTCGCGAATCGGAATAATGGCACAAACTGCATACTCCAACTTGAACACTGCAAGCTGTATTGTTTCTACAGGAGCGCACTGGCGGCTGTTGTAACAGCTTCCTATTGGAATAAAGCGAATTTAAAGCAGAAGCTCACGTCTCTGTTTCCTTATTCAGTACTGCTGAATGGTTCGTTGGTCTGAATATTGCATCTTCGGGATTATTAATGCACTACGACTACAGGCGCTTTTAAGTAATAAAATCCGATCTCGCCTGGAATAGCTCTGCAACTGCCTACGGCTGATATTCGTCTCGTTAATTGTATAGATAACTACGGTTGTCTGGTGACTTCGTTAATAATTAAATGATAACGCCGACTGTGTTTCCACATGCAAAAATGTAACGAACAGAAGGTAATCAGTGCCTTGCGTAATAGATTATATCGCGGCAATCCTACTAACTGACCGTATAACCTGAGATCGTTAATATGTAATCTGTCTGTCGTTTTAAATTTCGATACAATGCCGAAAAAAGTAAACAGGCGAGACAATGAAAGCAATTCAGAAGAAGAAAATGAGGTCGCTGGAAGAAGAACTTTATTAGACTGACGTTTCGACGTCTCACTTGAACCCATCATCAGAGACAGTCGCAGATAAGGGTAATGGGGGCACACGGAGCGCAGTATTTATAGGACTTAGCTGCCGTGGGATTACAGCTCTCGCAATCACCGTTGGGGGTCGCAGTTGATGCGATGATGGCTTGTCAGTGCGTGTCCGACTAGTCACTTGCCGCTATTTCATCATCTGTGTTGGATGCTGGCGTGGTGACTACTCGACCATTTTGCTAGCTGTCAAGGAAGTTGTTGTTCATCCGTGCCCCCCTCCACGTGACTAACTCCCCCCCCTACGGAAACTTCCAGCACCGAATATGGTAACAGGAGGTCATTGCGGTTGTTGATGGATTACGGGCCTGAGAGCCATGACTCGAGAAGCTTGTGGTTCACGCGGTTGTCAACTCCTGCGAGTATTTTTGCCTTTTGAAAATATGGCCGGATTCCGTGGAATGGGTCGCCACTTGAGAGCTAGTGTCTTCCCTCCTAACCGCTGCTGCTGAGTGCTTAGCCATTCGCGTCCAGAGGAATCTCTCAGTTTCCCCGACGTAGTTAATCTGCCCGTAATCGCAGCAGATTCGGCAAACAGCTGCAGACATTTCCTACTGGCCCAGTGGGTCTTTCAGCCTCATGACCTGGCGCCTGATGCTCACCTTAGGCCTCTGGGCAGCGCCAAATCCAAGTAGAGTAAAAAGGCCACTGACGGCTTTCGAAAAAATCTTCACGTACAGGTTCGGTTGGATTTGGCCTCTGGTGTCGTCTGCGTATGCAGTGGTTGATAAAGTTGCGCGGATGGGCATAAGCTCGCGGTATTCGCCAATGATAGTGCAATCCAGCAACCTTGTCTTCCGTTTCACTGCAGTGCGCTTAAACGCACTCCCAGGCAACTGCGTTTGCGGCTGATTGGGTAGTTGCCGTTGAAGTTAGGTAGTTGCGTCAAATTTGTCGCTTTTCTGGCTTTTGGTGGCTTTTAGGCCACCAAAATCTTTGCGGCAACTGCAGACATGCACATGGTTTCTTCATCCACCACCGTAAAGTGAATGCTCAGTAAGACGGCGCTGAGACGCTCTTCGAGGGCCAGCACTCGGTACCGTCCGATGACGATGAAGCTAACAGGTCCACAATCCATCAACAAGCACAATAACCTCCAGTTTCTAGATTCTCTGCCGAGACTTTCATTGGGCATCGGAATCGGTCACTTGGGGAGGGACGGGCAAACAACAATGCCGGTGACAGCGACCCAAATTGCAGAGTAATCAGTAAGAAGACTGACAAACCGTCATCGCATCAATTACGATCTAGCGATGATCGCGAGGACGGCTAATTATATTACGCATTAAAGTATCATTTAAGAATTACTGTAATGCCAGGTATGGGGGTTTGCCAGCGGCCTATATTCTAAGTGTAGATCCCAAAACGATGTCCCCGGTATTCGCTGTATTTTGTACGCTTTCACACTACCTGAAATGCGATTTACTAAGACAAACAAGATTTTGCTTGATTTCGCCGATAGGGACGTCATAATAATAGTTTTTATACGATCACATGTTTCCAGGCCGATCGGTGACTAATGAACTTAAATAGATTCGGAAGATTTAAACGTAAAAATACAGCTTTGTGTATATAAAGAGAACTTTTCCTCCGTGAAGTTAATGTGCACTTCTCTTTTGTTCCGGATTACGTTGAGTTTCAGATCGGCCCGAAAATATCGTAAATGCTTCATGATTTGCAGTGTTTTCAGTCAAGTGTTTATAAAGGCAGATTATGTATTGTGTTTATTAAAGCCTTCGACACAAGACACTTATTGAGGGCATTTACGGAAGTAGTGAGTGACTGGTAGTTCTTTTTTACGTATATGATAGTCTAAGTCCTCTGTGAAGACTTTCCCAAACATGAAACCTAATTTTGCAGAAACTGTTAGTGTTTTGCTCGTTCATTTTCTAAATTGCGTATACGCAGAAACCAGACCACACAATAGGTAATGCTTCTAAAATAAAAAGGCCTATTCGGTGATAGTCATCTCGGTGCCAATCCATAGGATTTTCCAAACGGCAAAACAATATCGACCAACTTAAACAAGGGATTGCCTAAGTGCATTAGTACTGCACCTAAGGGCACGAAATCGCACAGGTTTGTTAATTTGATTTTTAAAAATCAATGCGACGTCCAGTTCTTCCAAAATATCTGGTATGTTAGCGAACTGATTCCCACGATCAGCATCGGATAAAAAAAATTTTTAAGCTTCATAAGCTTGTTTATAAAACTCGTGAGAGCAAATTGCTCTCCTCTCGAGGAAAAACACAGACGCGCAACCAAAGCCCTGATCAGTTATAAGCATAAGACATCGCCCGGATGTATCGCAACGTCCATTTTCGCTCAAATTCCTGGACAATCGGCTCGATAAAATTTCGCGGATACATTTTTGCGCAAGAAATGGGTATTTTGCTTGAAGCAGCTGGACGATCGAGCAAAATTCGCAACGTTGAGCGTTTCTGAAAATTCTCATATCGGCTACTGTCATCAAGTTTCATGAGTTAGGTCACGTGCTATATTTGAGCAATTTTCAAATGGGCTGAGAAGCTGGTCTGTGAGGAATACAGTTATGACAGTATTTGTCGACGGACAGTGTACTGAGAACGCTGAAATACTCATTAATAACATATGATTTTTTACATGTTTCGTGCGATTGGATTCGCGCTATTGAATTCAGTCTCACTGAAGTCGCCATATGATCGTGCTATATCACAGTCCCCATAAGCAACACTCAACGCTGAAAGCCAATTCGTTCCCATTTTTCCTGAACAAAATACTTAGATTTTTTAGCCAATAGAACACATTATCGATGGATGACACTTCCTGATTCACAAATTAAGATTACATTTCATTCGGGATAGAGGGAACAACGAGGCATTCTAGGCGACAGGTACAACCACATCTATCATTCTTTTTTTCGGATGCCACTATCGATTACACTTAATCCATAAATACAGGCAAAGTAATTCTGTGCATTTGGACGTAGAACTGTTAATAAATCTCAATAACTCGCAAAGGCTGTTTGATCAAGGAAGCACATTTTCCGTAAATATGTCTTGATATGATCACATTTCACTGTACCATCGAATACACTTAGAAAGCTTTGCATAAAATGTGTGAATACCTTTGACAAAAAGGCTCTCCTGTATTGGACATGATGCAATTCAGTTGATAGATTTGTAACATGTGCTTGTGCGTCAGTGTGGATCAAATAACTCTGTGTCTTATATGTAACAAGCATAGAATAAGTTACGCTTTGAACTTTTCATCACTAGGTGGGAGAAATAAGTCATTTTTTTGTCGTCAGCAATGAATTTTAAACATGCAACTGCTACTTGTTAAGCTTTGTAATTGCACATTATTTACAAAGCCACGATTTGACGGTATATTCAATCAGTAAGATTTCTTTCACTCCATAGACGTACAGGTGACAGTAACGAGGCGTCACACGGAAGAAATGCGCAGTCAAATAGCCACTCATGGAATAATTTATATTTTTTACTAATCCGTACTTTTTGTAATAGTCACAACCTCCGCTGAGACATCATAAATCTATTTTTTTCAAAGGGAATACGTAACAAGGTGAGAACTTACAAAGTATTTTGTGTTTTGACCACGCGAATTGTTTGTAAGCGACCTACTCAGTGCCCACAACTGTCTGTAAACTGGTTAAAAATATTAAGACTGAGTCCTTTGCACTCAGTGGTGCCAACAATAGAGTGTCACATCGTTTATCAATCTTCCATCAAGTAGGCCACATCACACATTGACCTATTAGTCTAGCTATACTTCGCATTTGGACTGGACTACCACACAAACATTAGCCACGTATCCGAGAAAGAAAACCCCTTGAGTGTTTGCTGTGAGCGCATATGCACATGACATTTACCATTCGATGAGCATAAAATATAATATGTGAAAACGCGATAGATACAATCCGCGGTCTCCACTGAGCTACCTGTTTTTGGTCACAAGTGATTTGTGACATTTCAGTAGTTGCAGTAATCAACACAAAAAAGGTTATT
>CACRXP010000357.1:298640-339219 GCA_902702965.1 Spirometra erinaceieuropaei | reverse complement strand
TACAAACACATTTATCATTCTCTATTTTGTCGGATGTCACTATCGATTATTCCTAATCCGTAAATACGGGCAAAATAATTCTGTGCATATGGCCATAGAACTGTTAATTAATAACAATAACTCGTAAAGGCTGTTTGATCAAGGAGGCACATTTTCCGTAAATGAGTCTTGATATGAACACACTTCACTGTACCATCGAGTGCACCCAGAAAGCTTCGCATAAAATTTATGAATATCTTTGACAAAAAAGCTCTCCTGTATTGGACATGATGCAATTCAGTTGATAGAGGTGTTGTATTATTCTATGTAACATGTGTTTGTGCGTCAATATGGATCGCATAACTCTGTGTCTTACATGTATCAAGCATAGAGCAAGCTACTTTTTGAACTATTGATCACTAGGAATGAGAAAGTAGACATTCAGTTTGTCGCCCGCAATGAAAGTTCAACGTGCAACTACTACTCGCAAAGCTTTGTAATTGCACATCATTTACAAAGCCGCGATTTGACGGTATATTCAATCGATAAATTTTTTTAAACTCTTTAGACGTACAGGTACCAGGACCAAGGCGTCGTACAGAAGGAATGCGCAGTCAATTGACCACTCATTGAATAGTTTATACTTTGTTGCCAATGCGTACTGTTTGTAACAGTCACAACCTACGCAGAGACACCATAAATCTATTTTTTCAAAGGTAGTACGTAGCAAGGTGAGAACTCACAAAATATTTTGTGTTTTGACGACGCGAATTGCTTGTATCCGACCTACTCCTTGCCCACAACTTTCTGTAAACTGGTTAAAAAATATTGAGACTGAGTCCTTTGCACGCACTGGGGCCAACAATAGAGTGTCACATTGTTTATCAATCTTCCATCAAGTAGGCCACATCACACATTGACCTCTTAGTCCAGCTAGTCTTCGCATTTGGACTGGACTACCACACAAATATTAGCCGCGTATCCGAGAGAGAAAACACGTTGAGTGTTTGCTGTGGGTGCATATGCACATGATATTTATTATTCCCTGAGCATAGCATACAATCTCAGAAAACACGATGGATGCAATACTCGGTCTCCACTGAGCTAGCTGTTTTTGGTCACAAATGATTTGCGATACTTCAGTAGTTGGAGTAATCCACGCAAAAATCCTAGTGCCGGGTGCTTTAGACTCAGTCGCTGAAGGCTTCCTTGAGAATTTCGATATCGCACCTACTAACCTTAGACTGAAATTTCGGTCTTATTTCCGGAATCAAGCACAGTTTCAACAAAACTAAGGATGGTTATTCGACAAACAACATTAGATATGGATGCATAAACTTGAAGCTGTTGTTTGTCGAAAGACAAACGTCCTAGTGGTCCTTCAATATGGACAGGGCTTCGATTTTGACTGGTAGAAGGTTTGAGCAATCCGATGATCGGACTGCGCGCCGCCTTTTGAAGGTGCGGCATTTAAACAATGCTTTCTTTAATGTGCACATCGATCGGTTGCCGTTTTCGTCAAGCGTTGGAAGAACAAATCAGTAGTTTGGCTGATGATTACCCTGAGAAGATCCTGGTTTGGATGTGGACTGAACAGCACGCTCTCACTTACCACAGACAATGGGTTTGAGTGATAGTTGAGAGAGAGAGAGAGAGCGGGAGAGTGAGCATGATGCCAACATGGCAACGAATCCATTATCAGTTTCTAGACCCCAGACTCACCATAGTTCAGACACTGCGTTAACGATGGCGGTAAGTCGACGTATGGCGTTAGCCAAGCCGGGTTTGACGGAATGACTTTGCAGTGTCTTGGAGTTGATGTGAAAAATAGTCGAGGACTCGACTGGAAAGTTTTTAGACTGTTTTATGATCGAAATGAAATAAGATACAACGACAGCGGATGAACGCATGCGAAGAATGCGTCCTAAAAAGCATAAATGGCTTTGATTAAATGGGAAAACTGACAAAAGACCAGTTGAATACATCCAGCAAGCCTACGGATATGGTTAAAAAGGAGATTCATAATGCAAGTATAATGAGGAAGTTAGTGACATGATAGAACCCGGGTACTACATACATGAGATCATATTGGAAGGAATGTCGAAGGGTTCAGGTATGGGTGGCTTCAGTCAGCGAAACCACTGACCTGATTCCCAACCATTATGTGGAAGATAGTTTTCTGACAAACATGCCGAGATGCAGTCCAGTCCTTTATTCAAAATTTGAAAGTCAGACACGCGCGAAATTTTGCACGCACACCACTCTCTTCTCTCCTTACATACAAGTAGATTGGTATAATGGGAATATTGTATTTTTTATTGTTTTCATTGAACCCACCAGACTACTCACGTGCTATTACCTAAAGCGCTGTGTGGTGCTGAATGTATCAAAGATCATCGCCTTGTCGTCCCTCAAGATAAGCCTTCAAGTACGCCGGCGATCACAAGAAAAGTCAATGGGAGATAAGTTAGTCCCTGCATTGCGTGATTCGGCAGATCCACCGTTGAAGTTAAGCAAATACATGAACACAAATCACGAAGAAATTTAAACTTTGAGATCGCACACTACGATCAAAGCCCCGTGGAGGGTACTTCCAAATGTTACCCAGGCCACCGAAATGGCAATCCTCTGTCGAACAAGTCGAAAGTACTAAGACCGGCTCGATGATAAAAATAAACACTCCACGTCCTACTCTCAGAGAACAATATATTGCATAGGACCTACACCACCGGAAGCACCAAAAAGCCCCGTACAGATGAGAGTGAGGTGAATGAATGACAACTGGCTGACTCGAAAATCTGAGAAAATCCAGGGGTAGGCCGAGCGTGCTGAGCTAACGAATTCTCCGCAACCATCAAAGAAGTATACAATCCGCACACTGAGAAGACGGTATCGTTTTGATCCAGAACGAAGAACCCCTCCTGAAGGAGCAGTTACATATCTTAAACCTTTGCACTGCACATTTCCCGGGCATCAAAAGTCCACTGTACGTTTTTGCTGAACAAATTACGGCCGCATCATCGTCAGTAAAAGCATCTACCGCGACCAAAAGAACATGCCTAATGTAAAGGACGTCCGTCTGCGTAAGCCCATCATGATATCGGTTGTTTAGTCCGACAGTTCACATATTTTCAATTTTCTGTCGCAAAAACGGAAACCCTCCTCTATTTGTGCCAAATGCGCATATTTCGATTCTCTCTCCTGAAGACGTGTGAGTTCCGAGGTGGTGCCGGTTTTCACAGACAAACTTTTGGAGGAGTACAGTATGTAGGCTGACTCATGAAATGTCGACCGAAGTTCCAAAATGCTTTTTCGTTTCAAAAAGTTTAATTAAGTAGGGTTGTAAAACTGATCATCATGCAGCGTAATTCTATAATAATTCAGTTACCTCAGGCGTAATTTTCTACCGAATGAGCAAAAGAATGAATATTTTCATGCATGTTTGCCATGAAATATGATTGCATTCTTAAGGGCACCGGAAATAGATGACAAAAATGCATCATGTGTGTATTTAACTGCCATAATTTTTAGGGGAGGACATTGGCGTATGAAGAGGGGCCGTACAGAAGACGCTATGCAAGGCTATTTGCCTAAAGCCTGGTCTACGTAAGGTTAGTGACCGATGTCATGAAATGTCGATCGGAATTCTGAAATGCGTTTTCGGCTAAGAAGGATTACTGCGGTGGGGTCGTTATATCGATTAACTTGCGGCATAATCCTATAATATTTCGGACTCGTCAGGTTGCCGGATGTACAATATAGTCCGCATCCATTACAAAATTTTATGAGCCCTATATGCTATCTCCTTAACGGCATAGAGAAATATATGATTTTCCTTAAGCAGAAAGGACGCACCTTGTAGACTGCAATCGCTATACTCTAATGCAACGGCTGATTAGTCTCGAAATTAGTCAGGAATTTGAAAAATTTTTAAAAACCTAAATGTAAACGTTCTTCGGAAATGAAATGCGTAGACAATGTGATTTTGTAATGAACGAGTAAAGGGAAGCATATTTTTGTGACTGTTTTCTATAAAATGTATTTGGAGTTACAAGAGCACTGAAGGGCCCTGTGAAAAATGCATGCTAGCTAAATTGTCCTTTTTGCCGAGTGTGGTTCCTGAAAAAGGTCGAAAAGAACTCTGTTCAAAAGCCGACATCCTGGAAAGTCCGAAATGCTACGGGCATTTGCCGCATGATAATCATTATTACGACCCCACCTCAGTAATCCTTCCCAATCGAAAACGCATTTCAGAATGTTGGTCAACATTTCAGGAGATCGGTCGCGCACTGCATCTGTGCGTCTGCGATTTTAGTTTGGACACAGGGTGCAGGCCATTCATGGTTTCCGATAGATGCTTTTATACGCTCCTCGGTGCGACATAGCAGACAAATGTCCCCATTCTCTCCAGAATACAAACATCAACGTTTACAAACAAATGGTCATGCGACTTAGTCATTAGAAATTTCCAATGAGATAGTTTGCACATTCGGTCTCATGTTTCTCCAACGGTGCTAACTTCGAAATACATTGATATTTTGGCAGATTTTGAATAATTCATATTGACCCAACTGTGAAAAACTCGGCGCCTCGGTGGGATTCGAACCCACGCAGTAAGGGGAAGGGAAGCCTTCCCCTTACTGCGTGGGTTCGAATCCCACCGAGGCGCCGAGTTTTTCACAGTTGGGTCAATATGAACCTCGAAATAGTCATCGGAAATAGAGTGTCGTAATATCCGCATATTTTGCCTTTTTTTCCCAATTTTACGCCCGCTAACTGATCATGAGCATTTGTGACATGCCTCACATTGCAGGTATAATTTTACTTTTGCGAAACGACAGTTTCTGCATAATTTGCGAGTTTACCCGTCGAATCATCTTTCACTTTCTGAAAAATGATTAGCTTATTTCGCCTTCCATATCTGTCTTCACTTACATCAAGATTAAGTACGCATATTCGCATTTTCCCAGAAAGATACCGCTGTCCTATTCGTGAAAATTATCTGGACTTGAATGTGATAGAGGGGCGCTCATCGATCGTTTTAACGGAACTTACTCGTCCCGCTGTGTGAATATTTTTATGCATGTTTGCATGAAATATAAATTGGACTTTTAAGGGCATCCAGAATCAAGGAGAAAAACTCATGCTACTTAAGCAGTCATATCTTACAGAGTATAGCTTTTGCATGCAACCAGAAAGGCGTTTTTTCGAAATCCGGCATCCTGGGGTAACTGAATTATCATAGAAATATGCTGCATGTTGATAAGTTTTACAGCCATGCTTAATTAATCTTTTCGAAACGAAAGTGCATTTAGGAATTTTGGTTGAAATTTCATGAGTCAGCTCATCTACTGTACTCTACTCTCCCTCGTTTATTCCTTTCCAGCGGACGTCTTCGCATCCTACTTTACACTGCCATTATATACGTATTTTAGTCGCGTTTCGTGCAGTTCTATATTTAGAACTAATACAGTTAAAATAAAGTTGTGGGACATTGGGAGGCAGCTGAGGTAATAATGGTTGAAGTTCCGCGGTTGGTTTTCATAGACAGTCCCGTGCGGAAGCGTTGCCAGGACAAAAGCCCTGTACACCCTCGAGTAGAATAACGTGATGGTTCGGGGCGGAACGCTGTAGCCGGCTGGCTTTGAAGATCCGGCTTGTTATTTCGTCGTCCATGGTCATGTTTCCTATAATTGTACTCTCAGCGTCGTGTTAGTAACATAGTCGATAAACTCCGGTCCATCGCGAAGCCCTTTGAGAATGATCTTGGGATATGGAGGACAGTTCGAGATGAAAATAACGCTGCCAGCTTACGAGGGAGCATGGAAAGCATGTTTAAGTGAATCAAACAGCCATGCAGGAATTTTAACGCTTCTGACTTCGTGACGATAAACTTCAGCACAAAATTATTGAGAGAAAATAAAAATTCTCGGTAATACTCCCCCCAACAAAACCATTTTGGAACTCTCAAAGCGCAATAAGACCTTTATGCGGCTATACAAGATGAATCGGAAGGCGAACTACAGTGTTTAATGGCAGTATTGCGCGATAGCGGCATAAAGAGTCATAAGGCGCATACTTGTCGACCTGGAAAATCATAGTCTTCAAACTTCTTGAGGCCTTTACATGTCCCCACCGCCACCACCACCAATACCACCACCATCTTTCTCGTTCTCCACCTCCCCCACACCTACCAAGCTTCGCACAATTTCCTCCGGCAGTAAGTAGCCATATTCCATTTTATACTAATGAATGCAAAATTAGTCGAAGTGAAGCCACGTCCATCACCTGTTACGGAATGAATACGTGCATGCAGACTTCTAGAAATCAGCGATGACTCCTGTAGGCTATTGCGGCTTAAGTCTCAAAACTCGTTTGAGAAAGGCGAACTCCCAACACCAAACTTACCTATTCAGTCCTATAGGGAAAATCTGAACTTGCATTTGGGAATAATCCCTCTGTCGGCAGAACAGTGTATTTAGAGGAAAATCGACGGAATCTGATCTAACCAACAAGAGTTCGTAACGGTCGCTCGCGCCTCGTGAGCCCCTCTGCAGACACACGAGACACCAAAGTGTCATCAATGAATATATTCGATATTTTCTGACTACCCGTAGGGTTTGCTACGAAAATTAACGACGTCTATTGCGATGTCGGAATTTCTAATCATTTTTGAATCCCAACACTTAGCGAGAATTAAACTCTTACATGGAAGAACGAATGGGATTGATTCCATCCATCCTATGGCCGCATATTCCTGATTATAACCGACAAGCCAACGGGGACTTCATTGACTGTCGGATTGTAGGATTTAAAGTGCCTAATTACATAAGAGTCTGGGTTCGAATCCCAGATTCCCTATTTCTGGGATTGGATCTCTATGCAACTGCCTGCGAGTACATTCGACGGGGCCTCAAGGCCAAATGGGATGGATCTGTCGTGTAACCCGGTCTGTGAGCGTCCTTTTAATCTGTGATGCCCATCTTGAGGGCTTTTACCATTCAAAAATCACTCTCAATAAGACACTCAGGAAAACGCCGTACAGACTTCGTTCTAGTGTAGCTGTTTTCTGTATTTAAAAAGTTATTTGCTCCAGAAATTGCTTGACAGGAAAGAATCTTTCTCATCCTATCCGGAGCTGCTGAATAAAGTATCACACTGGACCTTAAGCCAGATTCCATAATGCCGGAGCTATCAAGGATGCACGCAGATACGCTTGGTGAGTATTTGTAACAACTTTTTCCCTTCCTGACTCATAAACATGCATCCAAGATGACGAAAGTCTCTAGCATAGCCGACCAATATTGCATCTAGTTTTACCTTCATTACCTTTAAGAAACTCACAGCAGAAAATAATTTCTCCCTTCTGTGATGCAGAACCCCCTTTGATTTGCTACTTCGACTCTCAGCTGGTCCGCATTGAACAGACGTCTGTTATACCATCCACGCTTGCCAGACACAAGGTAGTTATTGATTGACCAGATCCTTTTGAATACAGCGCCGACAGGTTTGTGGACGCATCTGCTAGGTGAGTTGGAGAAACGTAGAAAAAATTTCAAAAAAATATTTTATCCATTTATATTAAAAGGTAGTAAATAGAACAGCTAGTCAGCTTGAAACGTGTTTACATTTCTGAAAGATCATTAGAGACGGACTTAATTTTGTGATTGCGTTCATTTCCTGTTTTCTCTTACCGCATATTTCCAGGTCAGAGACTATAAAATGGCAATATACTTGGGAGCAAGGATCTAGTTTGTCTCCATTATTTCCGGTTAAGCAGGTAACTGAGAGAGCATTCTCACCAGTAGTCTACCTACTAAGTATTTCCATCTGAAAAGGTGGTAGAGAAGACATGACCAATATATCTGACAAGAATATTCGATTTTGCGTTTGCAACCTCCTTAGTGATATTTTGCGGTAACTTATTGTGAGAAAGAAAGTCAACCTTAATAAGCGTTATATACGGGGTATTCTGACCAAATTTATTTAATTACCAGCTACGGTCAGGTGCGTGCTTCAGTCAATCGCATGCTCTTTGATGCTTGACGTCGATTTGGAGCTCTTCTAATAGATGCCACGACTAAACGACCCGGACTGGCTTTTACCCGTTTACCTCAGCGGCCTATGTTTCTATACAGCCAGCGTCACGATTAGGTCATTTGGGGGGCGGCTTACAAGAAAGTAATGTACAAAGAAGCTCGCTGAGAGGTTTTCGCGTAAATTCAGTGACTGATCTCATGAAAATATTAACCCAAATTCTGAAATGCGTTCTCGGTTAGGAAATATTGCCTAGTTGGGGTTGTAATATTGAATGATAGATGGAACCTAAATCCAAGATGTTTCAGTTATACCAGGATGGTGGTTATCGTATACGCTTATTTTAGTCGCCCTTAAAAGCCACGCTCGATAAAAGTGACTGCTTTAGCAATGTGCATTTTCTACTGGCTCGGGACGACCTTGTAAATCCAAATATATTTTAGGTATTTGACAGCAAATTATGCTCTTTTTTGATTTTATTATCGAAGGTAGAGTGTCGATGGATTTAAAAAACTTTCAAGACCGTGAAATGATCATTCAAATAACATCTTAGATGTTTTTTCGGTGTACAGTTGACCGCCGGTTTCGCGGGCGTTGGGGACCTCAGCTGCTCGCTAACAGCTGAAGTCCGAGAATACTTTAAACTCCTCAAAAAACGCTTATAAGTGCCTTTTTAATCGTTCAATCACAAAATACACTCTAAGCCATAACCCTAAGGAATGTTACTATCATTTTAAAGTCGCTTTTGAAAAACATATGACTTACATATACACATGGACAGTCCTAGAACCGTTACTTTTACCAAGACGAACACGGACCACGTTACCTCTCTGTTTAGGCGCGCACATTTTCTTCCACACAGTATTCAAACATTATCGTTAACTTCTTTAGTATACAGTATATGGTGTTACCAATGGTACATTCACAAGTGCAGGAAACAGTTAAGTACTGTGCCTTGTAACTTAAACAAGCATTGAAAAAATATACGAATTAAGGATAAGTTTAGGACTATGTAAATTAAACGAATACTCGCCTGTGATGGATGCTGATTGAAAATGGTGATGGTAATAAGTGTTTTTTTTATGAAAAAACATATTTTATTGGTAGTTTGCTGTGATTGCATTAACTTTAATATTCTAAATTTAGTAAGTTATTTTTTCATTATAGAAAAGGTTTTGAGTCGCGAAAATAAGATGAAAATAATTGACGAATATCTTAGGTACGATTTACGGAGAAAATCGTGATTACTGAATTTCGAATAGGCGGAGCCATTCGCATAACCGCAGTGGCTCAGTATTTTAGGCATAGAAAATTTAAGCAGACCTAAGGGAACTAAAGGACCCTTTTGGGCCATTTATACTTACTGCCTTTGTCCCGATGTGACAGAGTAAGACGAAAGTTTGCGCGAACGGTTCATCCAGTGTGGCGGTAAATTTTCCCACCGATATTCTGAGAGGAGATTCGGTCACAGTCAGTAGAGTCTCTCGATCGTCTATGCGTGACTCCACTGATAAGGGCTGAGCGAAGATTAGGTGTTGGAACGGCTTTTATTCTAATGGGTCTACCGCATTAGTCAAAGAGCTCAGTAAATTCCTAGGTGAAGTCGGTCGTAGAAGTCACTGAGCGGGGATCGTGGCTGTCCACGATGGCGTGTTATCTGCACAGGGGGGGGGGGGCAGTCAGTCATGAGCCAAAAGGGAACATGCAGATGACGGCCATTAGTTCGATGCCTAGCGGTCTTATTTAACGCTCCGTTGACTCAAGGTCATTCACCGTCCCAACGGGCCCTTCCAGATGCGCATAGCTTGCAGTCTGGCCTACCATAGAGTGCACACACTACCGTCCACCGTGTGCTTCACAGCAGACTGAGAGCAGGCAAGGTGACTTTCGCGTGGACTAGTTTACTGTAAGAGCAGACTTGTGCAGCGTATATCGCGTTCTCTCCTCCACCTCCACCTGAGGCCGGTGTCACAACATAGTCAACAAGACTGGAGGGGGGGGGGAGAGTGCGCAAGTGGCTGGTGCCACCATGCTTCCTGGTCCACGATACACACTCACGCGCGATGGCTGGCGCGACCGAGGACGCCCCTAGGCGTGCCGCCAAACCCGGCTCGGGCCCCACGGAATTGGGGTGCCGTAGATGCTATATTATGATGTTGTCATCACAGCCTGACTCTCAGACCACTACCTGACCATTCCATACTAACACGTATACTGGGCCAACTTCGAGGTTCAAATTATCCGTCAGTTATCAGCCTTCCAAGCCAGGTCAGAAGGAGAAGGATGACACAAGTCACTGGACAACCATGCAAACGACCTGTATACCCAGCGGGAGTGCAAACGCATCTACCAGCACGGGAGTACGGTGCCCGAGAACTGCCACCGCACGCCAGGCGGCCAGAATCATGGTGTGCTGAAGCGTGATATGGCATACGCACATTATCCTTATAACATGTGCGAACACATCCATTTAGAATGTTCACAGTTGTCCGTCCCCCATTTGAAAGTGCCTCTCCCCCCTCCCTCGGCTGATGCAACAACACACACCACTCGGACACTGGGACTCTTGAACCCGTTCCCATTAACGCATAAAGGCATCTGAAACCACCGCCCGACTCTCTCTCCCTCTTTCGGCAGTTAGTTAATATCGTCAACACTCGATCAGGCCTTTCCAGCGGTCGCTGCTGTCCGAGACGAAAACGCTGAGTTCTGTATAAAAGAGATCAGTCTCATTATGGTGCCTTCGGTCTTCTCCTAGTGATCAGGACTCGACGTCCTGGTTGAGGCGTCCTGAACACATCCATTATCTAGATCCCACAAACGCGTCCGATGATCTGAGTAATAAGGGCAGGGGACGGCCCTTATTGAAATGCGTTTTCAATTAGGAAGGGTTACTTACGTGGGGCTGTAATGCTGATTATCGTCTGGCATAATCCCGTGATAATTCCGACTCACTGGGATGTTGGCTTTTGAATGCACTTCTTTTCGATCTCCTGCAGAAACCACCGTTGGTAGAAAATGACTACTTATTAGTATGAATTTTTCGTACTGATTTTCGACGCCCTTTATTAATCCAGGCATATTTTTTTGGAAACGATGCATAAGAATATCCTTTCTTCATTTGATAGTAGATTTTGCTTTCATGAAATTTCATGCTCAGAGAAAGGGTATCTTCCGGTTTTAAATATGTTTCTTAATCCGCGAATAATTCCGAGTCCAATCTGCCGTCATATCTATGCCCAGCAATCAGTCTGCAAGGTGTATACCTTCCGCGTAAGGAAAATCATCCACTCCTCTGTGTCTTTAAGAGGATATTATATAGAGCTCATAAAAAGTTGCAATGGAATTGGATTATGTAGTATACTTCATGAGGAACATCAATAAACGGACAGGTACGATACTGTAGGCTTGGACATTGCATGGTTCTAAAAAGTCATCAATAGAAGCTTCCTTAAAATTGAAAGGTACTCTTTCTTCGGGTATAAAATCTCTAGAAGACACTATTTTCTAATAAACGAGCAGATGAAGAAATGGTTTTGTAAATTTTCTCCATAAAATAACCTAAATTTATAAGGACATCGTCAATCAGTTTGGAAAATTCATACTACTTCAGCAGTTTTCGCCGAGTGCGGTCTTTAGAGAGAGTCAAAAAGAAGTGCATTCAAAGGCCAACATTCTGATGAATCCGAAATATTACGATATTACGTCGTAAGATAATCAGCCCCATAGCCACACTGAATTATTCCTTCCTAGTCCAAAAACCTAATTCAGAATTTCCGCTGAAATTTCTTCATGAGATCGGTCACTAACTGCCCGCCCTACGCTCGTATCTTGCGTGGGGTTTTGGCGTTTTACACCGGAATGCTTCCTAGTAGCGTCCTGCTGGAGACCATTTACAATGATACACTGCGAGAGGAAAAGCTAGTACAGTTCATAAATCTACTCGGCACCACTACAGTGAAATGAAGTAAACGATGTCGATGCTGCGCAAAGTGACATCCTGTTGCCGCTGTGCTCTTTGTGCAATTGGTAGTCGGATCACAAAATAGATCCTGGCTGGAGTGAACTGCGGGACACTGGAAAAAAGCTAGGAATTTTGACTGAATAGAGGAGATCCCAGTGGAAGCTGGCGCCTAAGCATGCGCATCGAGGGGCGGCCTGTTTAGAGCCTGCGTCGAAAAATCCAATGGGGATGATTTCACATACGCTAAAAATTTACCCCTGGAATCCGACAGGTAGGCAGCACAAACCAGCGCTAGCCAGCTTATAGTCGAATTGGGGACACGTTCCGTTGGGAGGCTTCGGGCAAATTTGCAATGACAACAACAATCTTGGAAAATATAAAAAGAATGAGTTCAAGGCAGTAGTCTTATTCAACTGTTTTTCAGCCTACATAAATTATGCGGAAACAGCGTCTGAAGGTAGTTTTACATGCATTCAACCCCTAGACGTTCATTCTGAAGCCGTTTTTATTGTCTGTTTATCGCCTAGAAAACATCACACGGAATAGACGAATATGCCACTGCTGGAGGGTTGGAACGCTGGAGCCGTCTGGGCTCTAATAAGACGTTTTATTGGTGAAGCAATGTCATCCTTTATTGCAAACTACCCAATCATGTACCACGACCACTTCAAACATTATGAGCCTTTTGTGGGCGCCTTGATCGCAGGCTGCGCTGTCTACTCCTCAATCTTTGTCTGCTTTCCCCTGAGTGGGGCCCAAATCAACCCCATGGTCACAATTGCTGTCGTAATTACTCGTCGTATGAGTATCATCTACCTGCCAATGTACTGGTTGGCTCAAGTCTCCGGAGCCCTATGTGCCCTCCAGATTGGTCGTTCGATGTCCCCGTTTGTAGGCAACCGGACTGAACTTGGGATGGCGATGCCGGGTCCTGGAGTCAGTGACTATCAGGCACTGGTTATGGAGATTTTCATCACATTTACCATGCTGCTGGCTATTGTCGCCCTTCTGGACGAGCTGCGCATTCACAACTTCCATCCGGCTAATAGATTCAATGCTTTTGTGTTACTGGTCAGCGTATTCCTTATGATCGAAATTATTGGAGTAAGTTCAGTACTATCCAAATCTCCGAATCGATTTTTTTACGTTGAGAGTAACCTTTGGTCCGTGCCTCGTTCTCTTAATGTTGTCTGACCCCCTCGTTCACGACAGACGCAAAGGACCTCATTGAAATTTTGTAGTCGATATGGTCATTTTGATTGGCCGTGAAGCTTGCTGGTTTTAGAGGAAAGACTACATAGCTTCTGATGACATTAGGACGAGCGTTTTAAGCTGTCGTAAACAGCTTAAAATTTCCAAAATTAAGGCGAAATTTCGAGTTCCACGTGTATGCATGAGTGAAGAAGAAGAAGAAGGGGCGAGTACCGGAACACTTTGTTTATTGTCCTGAGCTTTCAGACTCGTGTAGGAGTCAATCGTCAGAGGTAGTGGTAACAATAGAACAAGCGACAGTTATAGGGTGGCGCTGGTGTACAGAGCCCTGCGTAATCACCTCCAGTCTTGCGCCGTCGGTCGATGATTGGCCTACATGCCCTATAACTGTCACCTGTTCTGTTGCTGCCACTATCTCTGACAATGGACTCCTGCACGAGTCTGAAAACTCAGGGCAATAAACGAAGTGTTCTGGTGCTGGACACTTCTTCTTCACTCAGCTTAAAATTTTCAGAAAAATGCAATTGGTAAAAGCGCAGTCGCAATAACATGAGCGTTAAGATGCCATCCTCATGGGGAGCAGCGAGATTAGTCGAAATTCAACGCAAAAAGTGTTCTGAGCAAATGCACGATTGCCCGGTCAACATTTATGGCATGTTCGCGATTATAGGCTCTGCTCTTTTACTTATTTGCAACGAAACGGGATTGCTTTAACAGAAACCCATGATGAAAGGCGTCAAAATAGGCTGAACAACCTGAAGTTGCTGGTATCGCGGCCGAAGAAATAGAAAAAGTAACGTTGCCATAATAACAGCTCCCATAAGCAGTGCTGGAAGGAGTAAGTCAACTTGGAAATTAAACGCGTGTTCGCGATACGCATGTCCGAATCTACTCCTATGTACGATTAGCATACTTGAGTCTATAGTGAGGGAGGGCGATAATTATGCCATGTGTCGCGGTCCTTGCATTTCGCCCAAGTGGACAGTCTTCATATCCTTCACTTACAAATGTACAGTGAGTGACCAATCTCCTGAAATGTTGGCTGAAATTCCGAAATGCGTTTTCGATTAGGAAGGATTACTTAGGTGTGGTTGTAAGACTGATTATCTTTCGGCGTAATCCTATAATATTTCGGACTCGGCAGGATGTCGGCTTTCAAATGCACGTCTTTTCAACTTCCTGTAGAAGTCGAGCCTGTTAAAAAATGACTACTTAAATAGCATGCATTTTCTCACTGATTTTCGATGGTCTTGCGAATTAAAATATATCTTATAGAAACCATAAACAAAAATAAGTTTTTTTCAGCCGTTTGATAGAGAATTTCGTCTTCTTTTTATTTTATACCCAAAGAAGGAGTAAAATTAGCTTATAAAGTTTTCGCATAGCAAAATATTTTGGAACCTGATCATTCGTTGCATCGGCGCTTAGTGATTTCAGTCTACAAGGCGCACGCGTTCAGCGTAAAGAAAATTACATATTTTTCTATGCCTATATCATACAGAATCCATAAAATTTTGCGATGAATGCGGACTATGTTGCACACTTCGTAAGGAACTGTGGTAAACGGAAAGGTGCGATGCTATATGAATAAGCATTGCGCGGTCTTAAAAAATTCCATAATTAGAAACTTTTTAAGACCTAATTATACTCATTCTTTGAGTATAAAACAGAAATAAGACGTAATTCTCTATCAAACGGCTGAAAGAAAGTTTATTTTTGTATATGGTTTTTTTAAGATATATCTGAATTCTCAAGACCATCGAAAATCAGTGAAAAAAATGCATGCTATTTAGGTAGCCAATTTTTACCGAGTACGGTTTCTACAGGAGATTGAAAAGCAGTGTCTTCGAAAGCTGACATTCTAGCGATTCCGAAATGTTATAGGATTGTGCCACAAGATAGTCAGTATTACAACCGCGCCTAAGTAATCCTTTCGGAATTTCAGCCAACATTTCATGAGATCGGTCACTCACTGTACTTGCCACTTATGTCCGAAAGATGGCTATCACGACTAACTGTGGCTGTCCAGGCTGCCGTAGGATGAAAGCGAAGAACAGGCTGCCCGCAAAGTTGGAAAATGATGACAGTTTGACTTTTGAGAATGTAAGCCCTGCGGAGTGGACACAGCGTCCATGGCTCGCGCGTGAATCAGTTAATAGTGAGACAGACCTGCGTGGCATCCAACACACTCCCCTTGCCAGCCATCATGCTCCACTGGCAGGATAATGTCAGGCTGACTGAGGGTGGGCTCTGTCACAGTGGTTGGCACGACTAAAGGATCCGTCTGCACGTGCCACACACGACCCCGGTCCCAAACAGCCTTCACCTTGATTTCACGAAGGCAGCTCAGGCATGAGAAGCACCATTAATTACAACTCTCATGACAACACAGTGTGGAGTAGACGTCAGTTCGACTGGATATGACTCTGTGCTTGGCCCTAATGTGATGAAGCCACTTGTGTATTCAATGGGAATGAAAGACTCAGAGGTAAACAGGAATGACGCTACACCGATTCCGTTCGGAGAAAGGGGCATGGTGTTTCGGCTTTGCCTTCAAACTCTAGACGGTAGAGTGTTCGACTCAAAGTGCTCGATGACCAACTGACAGTTTGTCGGCGATTTCCACCATGTGCCCCACGACAAGGTGAGAGCAGGCACGGTGGCTTGCGCGTCATTTAGTTTATAGTGAATTCGGAACTGCGGAGAATATACCGCGCTCTCTCCTCCTCCCCCACTTGGGTGCGGTGTCAAGACGAAGTCAGGCAGACCGGAGCTGGGGAGGGCCGCAGGTAGCTGGTGCGGCCGGACCTACGCCTTAGCGTAGGGTCAGAGTGGGCAACCATGCACACTACCTGTTTACCCAGAAGGAGCGTATGCGCATCAATCGACAGGGAAGTAGGTGCAAAGACCTGGCAGCGAAAACCAGGCTGAGAGGTCCAGGGCTTGCTGAATTATGGCAACGAAGACGCATACAATCCACACCCCGTTCCAAATACCGGATCGTCCCAGGCTATTTTCTGGTGTATGACTGGCTACCGATCGCAAGCAAGCGAGAAATAACTGACAGGACAGCGACCTTGTGGCAAAGTGTCGATCTTCGATACACTTAATTTTCAGGGAATCCGGGTTCGAATCCCAGGTCATCCAAACCTTGATTCGGGTATTCCTGGCAGCCAATAAGCACATGTAGGGACTTCTTCCTGCATTAGCAATGCCGTTCTGCTGACTAGAACTGATCTTTTACTTCAAATCATCGTTACCCCTTCTACGTTAAGGGAAAATATGCCCACACCGACTAATTTAATAAAAATACCAATTTTTCAGGCTCCTATTTCTGGCGCTTGCACAAATCCCGCAAGAAGTCTGGCAACCGCGCTGCTCAATTTAACCTTTAAACGTCAGTGGGTGAGTTCACTTGATTGCTTTTGTCAATTCCCAACTGAACCGTTGAAAACTCCCTTAACTCGGAGATGCAATTTCGCATTCATAATGTTGTTGAATTACCAGTCCTGCTGACCTGCGTCATTGATTCTTGATTAGCTAATAACCTTATAGTTTTCACTTGTTCTGTCACTGTCTTTATCTCTGACGATAGACTTCTGCACAAGTTCGGAAACTCCGAAAAGATCCACAAATGATTCCGATGCTCAATTACTTTTTTCCTTTTCGGACCTAAAGAAAGAAGTGGTTTTTCGGAAATTCAAAAATAGTTAAGCCTAACCGTTATCAGACGTAATAAAAACAAAGGAGAAAGCGAGGTTATCATACTAGACCACTTGTTAAAAGATAAGGTCGCGACTGACGGAGCAAGGAGCCCGTGGTCTGCACGTATAATCAACAGGTCCCAGGTTCAAGCGTCAGGGGTTGCGAAACTAATGCTTGGGTTTTGGCTATCCGATGACGCCTTACCAGCCAGAAATGGTCATTCTTGTCTTCACTGTCTGTCGATAATGTTATTCTAATTACGTACACATGAGATTGTTCACCACTCTGGAACTCGAAAAGAACTTTTTAAGATAACCCTGGATCGAGTCAAAATCGACGCCAGAACGGTAAAGATTGACAGGGGGAGTTCATACTCCCGCAATTAGAAAAAATTAAGAGTCTGGGCTCCTCGTCTTTCCAAAATTTGACTTTTGAGTACCAGCAGATTAATCTGCTGGTGTGCACATTACCTTGCAAGAACGTGAACAAACTGCTTAACTAATATACCAGTTTCCTGCCAACGATTGACAGCAGACGAGCCACCGAAAATTGCTGAAAGGCGGCGGTGAATTGCCATAGAAGCATCCTTTCTGTCATGCTATAGACAACTGCGATAATAATACATCTTCAAATACTTAATAAAAACCAAACAATCGCAGAACAAGTTTTGCAATGCAACTCCAAAAAATGCGTTTTATACGAACCTAGACAAAGACACGCCTCTCTAACCAACGTAGACTTCTCTTAACGCTGATAAAAAGCACTTCGATCTGAAATTTCTTGCTTATTTACGACCTTTCCAGGCATATTGCACTCGGATCGTTCTCTTATAGCAATCTATCACGTTTCCTATGCGTCTTGCGACATTCGAAAACTGGAAAGTTTCAGGGGATGCACCGTTTACCTTTTATCCCGACAGGCAGTTTGATCTCTACAGAAATACATACTTATTTACTGAAAGACGGGCATTCCAAAAAGTTTCATTTGAGAGCAACAAGTCCTTTGGGAAGTGTGACAAACTGTATTCCATAGATTTGCGACACTGTTTCGTCAGGTCATCTTCAGGCGTGCGGCGAATGTACAAAACAGTCAGACAGTTTGACCACAGTATAGTGGCTTGCAGATGTTGCAAAGAGTCTTGTAGATGACCTCTTTCTCATCTAAATATCTGGGCATATCCTTGGGGTACACAAGTTAGTTGCGTATTGTGGACTTCGGTTTGTCTGCCACTTGAATTTAAAGTATCCTTTAGGTGTCTTTCAACGACTTTGGACGGGGTACTAATGTACAGAAGTGTTCTTCAGGTTTTAGTCTAGGCACTTGATCGGAACGATCTATTTCCCAGTCTTTTTCTTTTAGTCGATGTTGTGTCATGCACCGGCGTACAAAATCTTTAGGGTACCTATTTTGGTTTGAAAGAGGTTTCCGAATGATAAGGGAATATGCTCGGGGAAGGAAAGTTTCCAATTAAAAACTTAGGCATTTGTTAAGCTCACTGAAATCGTTAATACTTTGCATGGGATGTAATTTGACTGACTATGTCTAATGTTTGATAGGACGCGAGCACATGATTCAGCAAAAGAATGAGTAATTTTGGAACTGTGGCACCATGCTTGCTCTTTATTCAAATAAACTCGTCGAAAAGCAACCTCCAGACCTAAAATATGACCGGAAATGACAAAGAGGAGGTTTTTTCGATTTACCATAGATCAATGGAGACGTTGAGTCCTACGGCCCGGATAGGATTTTCCCGTCACCTTCGAAAAGACTCCTGAAATAATAACAGATTCCGCCAAATAAATTAACGGTGCTTATTCATTGTAGTCAGTGGCTCAGCCACAGCTCAGACTTTCGGATATATCCTATCACCTTAAAAACGTTTATTTAGATTCTGGAATAGGCAAGATAAGAAAGTGCCTAGAATAAATACTTTATGATTTAAGTACGGATGCTTTATAGCTCTCACTATTACTTTCTCGATTCTCGTCCGGACAGCTTGTAATTCTTACCGTTCACAGGAACGTAAGGAGTCTTAATATGTACGCAACCCTTGACTGAAGCTGCTCTTTCGTTGGACGAGAGCGCAGACCAGTAGCAAGACGGTCTGTAGGTCGTGCATCGCTGGGACCTTTCTGGGTCATTTCAGACTCTTGAAGGTTATGTCAATTCACTCCCCTTTATCTGAGGTCTGAATGGTGTCCTAGATGCCACAGCCTCAAACGCGCTAATGATTCGGACTACCGGCATGTCGCTGTATGTTCTTTATCACCGAGGCTTTCATCCTTTCTAGTAGTACTTTTTGGAGTCTTGTCCTACGAAAAAATGTCGCTAGCTTGGAACTGCTCGGAGATTTGGACGGGGGTCTGCAGTCGATCCGGCAGTTTAAGGTACAATCTACGAGTTGCCAGTTTTTTGTTTGACAAAGGTGAAAAATCTTCTTGAATCTCTTAATGAGGGCAAGGATTCGTCTGTATATTTCAAAATCATTTACCTCTGTGATTTTTGAAGGCCAACGACGAATCATTCACTTGGAACGTTCAGCCCATAGAGTCAGGTCATTTCATCCCTTCCGGAGGGAGTTCATTTGGAGACTCCCTTTGCTTCTCCTTTACTACTACTACTACTACTACTACTACTACTACTACTACTACTACTACTACTACTACTACTACTACTACTACTACTACTACTACTTCTACTCTACTATATTATGGTTTTCTGTCTAGGGCAATACCGAAGGCTCTACTCGCATCCCCTGGTTGTTTTGTTGGACATCTGTAGGGGTATTACCAACCATATCTCCTTCCTGACTCTTTTGATTTTAGTGTTCCCCTTATATTCGAGTGAAAATTTGAGGATTTTCTTATCAGTTTTTATGATGTCCCTTTTTAGAATGCTTTGTCTTGACTGACTAAACATTATAAACTACGAGACCACACGTATAGGGACAAAATGAAGTATTCTAGTGACCATAGTCGCCGCATGCCGAGCGCGAGCTTCTAAAGCATAAAGTTCTTCGTCCAATGGACAACAATGGCAAACAGGCAAACAGGGGATCGCCGTCTAAATATTGCGTATGCCTAACAGAGGTTTAGGAACCCGTCAACAGTTTGAATGTACTGTCACATACTGACCTGACGCATCTCCTCCGTTAACTTTGTAGATATTCATGGTGGGACCGTTAACGGGCATGCTTCTGGCTGTCTTCGTCTACGAATTTATAATTTGTCCGGATGCGTCTTTGCAGCGAGCGAAGGCCCTGCTTTCGCCTGAACCCTTCGATCGTAGCAAGGCCTACAGCGAGATCGACTCAAACAAGGTTGGAGTCGCTCCGGCCTGATCTGCGGTAAGTTTGAAGTCTCGGTCTCCCGAGCGCTGCCTGGGGCTGTAATTACCATTTTCATAAGGGACGACAACATCTTTCTCTAGACTATCGAAAAGACTGAGAATGCCGAAGACACCATAGAACACATATGCTTTCTGGATGTACTAAAGAACATAATTTTCTTTCAATCAGCGCCTTCGATGCTAAACAGTCCAAAAATTAAAACATTTACCCCTTTAAGCGGTGGCAAAGTGAGAGTCGAAATTCTAAAAGACATTTAATGACGACGATAGCCAGCAAAGCCATTTTACCAGAAACTATTTAATTTGAAAAAGACCGTGTGTGCCTAAAATTCTCTGACTGATTCTTGTGGCATCTATGATTATTGTTAACAGAAAAACATTAAATTACGGAGAGGGACGAACGGGGTGAAACAAGGGGCATGAGGCGGTTGAAGGAACTCTAGGTATTTTTGTGAATTAGCCCTTTCAGAAAATTTAATCGACCTTCAAATCAAAACATGTAATGTGTTTCCCGACAAGTACCAAACATGATATTGTCCCTAAGACGCCAGAGAATAAGCAGAGCGCGTTTCGATAGGAGTATTGACCCCTTGTGGACCATACTGTGAAAAAAATAACTTGCGAACCTTGCAGACTAATCAGTTCTGTTAAAAAAAAGAAAAACGACTGCTCAGACCGGGCCGAGGTCCTATCCACTCCAGTCCGGCCCAGCCCTTAGAACGGGGACGTATGCTGGCCGGGCCCCGACAAGTAGTATCATCCGCACAGGGGATGATGATAAGTGAACGCGGCCTTAGATATAACTTATAAAAAACATGCGCCACTAAAAATCAGGTATTTCACATGGCTGTACAACACGTCAAGTCAGAGACCGTGTTCCCCTCCTAAGGTTGGGATCATAGCGCAGTCCGAAGGTTTACCCTTATTTTTAGCGCAACTGCAAGTTGCTCCAATACAGATTGTGTAGATATTTCTCTCGCGTAGATCGTCCTCTATTGACGGAGATGGACAGGGCTAACAGCCGGGATTTTACCTCATGGCCCACTCTACTCCATCCTTCATGAACTTTTAACGGGAATTAATTTTCTTATACGACTGCTTCCACAGGGCGAACTTCACAACGAACGTGCCCACGCCATCTGAATAGCAAATACGTGCAGCATTATTAATAAGATCGGCTAAAATAGAAGACAAACGATCCCTCCGACTGAGCCATGATCTCACCCATCCCGGTCTATCCCATCCCTTAGAAAGGGGACATGTGCTAGCAGGACTCTGGCAGGCGACATCACCCCTAGTTTCTAGGAATTTGGACGATTTACACAAAGGCTGACTATGGCAAGGAGGGAACCCGGACGGCCAGAAATCCTTGCTGTTTAAAGAGTCTTCAGCTGGCGGCCTCTTGAAATTGACTGAGATGTTTGGCCTCTGAACTATGACGGCTACACCTGCTGATTGGTCGACATGATACATATTTCCCAATGCCTAACACCCCGCCCCACCACTCAAGGCATTCCATCTCCGGCTGTACGATTTCGCTCTTCATCTGCAGTCGTCCTAGTGTTTTGTGTCAACGACAGCAAATGCACTGAGCAGCGCAACGTTATATGCAGAGCAGAGGTAAAACTGGCCTAAGCGGCTCCCAGACAAACCACCCATCGGGTGTTCTTTCCGTTGAATGGCGGTGAATTGACTGTGTCGGGCGGCACAACAGCTTTCCTTTACACTGACATGCTTTTAAATTACAGTAGGTGGGCTAACTCATGAAATGTCAACCGAAATTCCGAAATGCATTTCCGTTTCGGATAGATTAATTAAGTAGGGATGTAAAACTACTCAGCCTGCAACATAATTCTATAATGATTCTGTTACCTCAGGATACCGGGTTCCGAACGAACCTTCTTTCGTATGCATGCAATAACTATACTCTGTAAAAAAGGACTACTCAGGTAGCATGCGTTTCTCTCATTGATTTTAGATGCCCCTTGAAAAAATCAATTATATTTCATGGAAAAAATGCATCAGAATATTCATCCTTTTGTTCATTCGGTAGGAAATTACGTCCTTTTTCAGTTTTATTCTCAGAGGAAGGGTATAATTTGGTTTTCAAAATCTTCTCCAACCCCCGAAAAATTTTGAACCTACTCTACCGTTACACTTGGATTCTGGGTTTCTAACCTACAAGCCGTATATTTTCCGCGCATGGAAAACCACACATTTCCCTAAGGTAATAAAAGGGGGACCATATAGGGTTTATAAAATGTAGCAGTGGACTTGATCCATATTGTTAAATTTACGAACCTTTATTGATAAATGCAGAGACATAACGATTTAAGAACGGCTATTTCACGGTATTTAAAAGTCCCACAATTAGAAACCTTTTTAAAACTGAATTATGTCCTTCCTTCGAGCATAATATTAAAAGAATGCATAATTATCTACCGAATGAGCTAAAGAATGTATATTTTTCTGCATGTTTTCCATGAAATATAATTGGACTTTTAGGGGCATCGAAAATCAATGAGAAGAATTCATGCTACATAAGTAGTCATCTTTTACACAGTGTAGTTTTGCATGCCGCTGGAAGGAAGTGCATTCGAAAGCAGGCATCCTGAGGTAACTAAAATATTATAGAATTATGTTGCAGGCTGACTAGTTTTACAACACTACTTAATTTATCTCTTCCAAACAAAAACGCATTTCGGAACTTCGGTTGACATTTCATGAGATAGCCCACCTACTGTACATCGTCTAGACTTGGGTTGGGTTTGTAGTTTGGTACCATCATTCTGCCTGACCACAATCAAATGCCAGGTTGATGAAAAATTTGCCAAGCTAACCCGCTCTGAGGTGAGGTAAATGTCAACCGAATAGTTACTTTAGGCGTCTTTTATGGAACCGGATGGCAGAAAGGATACCTGGGCGCTGTACAGGATTATCGACCAGCAAACCCTACAATTGGAGTTAACGCGACCGCAGTCGTCACGCCAGCGAACTTGACCTTAATTATTTAATAACATATGTTTTGCTGGTAACCAGCGTTAACACTAGTCAGTTTACCAGATGAACTACATCTTTTTGAGCCAAAAATTTCCACACTGAATAGTATATCCTCATTTTGCTAGGGACTTCAAATACGTATCTTTTGGTGAACATTTTAGATGCTTGAACGCACCCAAGAGGTGGACTGTTCTGAAGAGAAGAAGCCCGAGTTCGAGCAAAAGTTCTCGTTCACTGCACTGGTTCTGCGTCAGCAATCAGTATCCAAAGGTTTTGCGGCTAGCGTATTGAAAATGGACTCCATGCTGCATTCATCTATTTGTCCTTTTCGAATGTGCTATGTGTGTGTGTGGGGTAACTAAATATTAATTAAAGTTTGTCACTGGTCTTCATGGTTCTTTTTTAAGGTCGGCCTATTACGCAAAGTAGAAGGATGATAGTTTGGATCACAGCTTTCAAAATATTTTGTGAAACCAAGAGAAAAACAGAAATGGGCCCTAAATAAAGTATCATCGGAAAACAATCATCATTGATTATGAGTGATAGTCATGAAAGGGATAAACGACCTAGTGTTTTTAATTACCTTCAGGACAATAATATATCACCCGAGAGAAAAACAACGATTTTACTTAGGAACAGGCAATTATTAAATCCGAAAAGTCATGCAAGACACAAAAACAATTGCTGTTATATCTATTTTGGGTGGTAAAATTCATGCAACAAGTGCATCCATCGGCGTCACCCACTGACTATAATGAAAACATTTCTGCGTCTTTGGCGAGGGCGAAGTATAAGAATCCCCTAAAATCGTACACGCCTTCCAACCGCTATTACGCAGGAGGTGTTAACGGAGTGAGAACTGCCTGATGAAAATGAGTAGCAGAAATGTAGGCGTAAATTATAAGAGGGAGTTATATTTCCTTAGTCATACCTCTTATATTCAGACGTCTTCGGGCGTGTGCTAATGCGGCTGATTAAAAACATCGCAAGATCTTAGAGTTAAGCCCCGTTGACTTCAAAAAGACTGTCCACAGAAGTTGTACTGCTTTTGATTTTACTTAAACCTAGCTAAGTATCGCGGACTACATCATATGCAGCTCTTGACTTTTGCTGGAAAGACGATAATATCCGGTGAGAATCGCCTTCTTGGCATCATAACAGTATGACCGGAAGGATTTATGTAATAACAAGAAATACTAACAGACAACGAGGCATTTTAATCAGGAATAAGTCGCACACATGGTAAGAAGTCAAATGCATGCATAGCCAATTTCATTTGGGTTAAAGATTAATTCAGTACTTCATTGCTTATTGGATCCTCGAAAATACGAGAAGACTGACGTGTTGTCCACGCTGTCTGCCTCTCTTTGGCTTGCGTGAACGTGAAAGTACTGTCAGTCTCAAGGAGCAGGGTGTTACTGGATTATTCGGCAGGCCTAAGGCGTGCCAGAAAACAGGCCATGCTGGCTGTTGAGAAACCAAGCTCTATTCAGATCTGACCAACTGCCGTTGTAGGACATTCTGGCCTCTTGCATCTGCATTGCTGCGATAGAAAGACAAAGCCAAAACTAGGCAGGAGACCTGACGGGACTGTCCGAAGAAGCGTCCACCGGAGGAAAACCTGGTCTGGGCAATACACAAACTTCGCTAGTTTCATATCCCTACAGCAAAAACGAAATCTAGTCCGATGTTTGGCACAAAGAGCTAGAAAAATTTGATCAGCAGATAAAATCGAGGAGGAACTTAGAAAAATCCAGGACTTCCTTCGTGAAGACTGGTACCCAGAAAGGTTTATTGCAAAGAATATGGCCGAACGACCGATCAAACCCGCCACACCGACTGCCAAAAAGAAAACTCTGTTCCTTAAAGTCCCTTTTCAAGGGGACACTGCGAGTGAACTCCTTAAGAGATGCCTTGATCAAGCTGTTTCGCAAACCTTCCCAGCGGCAAGGGTTCAAGTATCCTTCTCTACTAACCCTATTTTACGCGGAGAGGGTAAGGATAAGTTGCCACCGCAGACCACCTCAATGTGAATATATTCCTTCACTTGCTCCTGCGGAGCAGGTTATATTGGTCGCGCGAGTCGGCGCTTATCCAAGAGAATACGGAAACACCTCCCGGCATGGCTGAGAAAAGGTGAAACTAGGAGCATAAGCAGCGCCATTCTCGCGCATGTTGTCGATTCAGGACATCATGTAGACCCCAATGAAGCGTTTTGTGTGATCTGTAAGGTCCCATCGAGCTATCCTAAATCACTGAGACAGCGCCTGTTAGCAACAGAAGAGGTGACCGCCATCAGGTTACAAAAACCAATCTTGTGCGCACAGAAGAATCACGTTCAGGCCCCGCGCCTACAGTGGTCGAGGGTCGACTAACGCTACAACTCTCCAGCGCTCTTCCGCTCTCAAACTGCCCTTGACACTGACTGCTACTACCCCAAACCCCTCTCCCACATTTCCACACCCAGCCTGTGTTTTAAGGCAAACTTTAATCGATTCATCTTATCACTGACGTTTTTTTACTTCTACTTCCCTCCCATATAATTGTACTGGCCCGACGAGAATTTATCGAAAGCTACGTATGCTCGCCACCTCGTTTTCTGATTCTGCTATGAGAATTTTCGCAACTCTAAGGCCGAGACTGTCGAAGGTAAGCCAAGGCGTAGTGGCCGGTGAGGCTACATGGCCCGTATACGCGGACCACTCATAACCTGGTCACTGCAGCATGCGCTGAGCTGTTGCAAGGCAGTCTCGGATGCCATCATGCGTGAAGGTTCCCTAGAGACAACAATAAGGAGATAGAATTGCGTTGTGACTCTCAGTTCTAAATAAAACTGAGCCACCTCGCCAGCTGACAACCTTCCAAGCAACGACTCGTAGAGGGTTATGATAAGTTCAAGCGCATCAGAATTTTCGCATCGAGGGATGCGCTGATTTGCTGTGAGGATGCCTTGTACGGTTTCAGGCTCATTCGCTCCTCTTCCATGTATCAGACGACTATTGGAGACTGTGAGGAAGTGGGCTATGCGACTGAGTGCGCTGGCTGACGCGGAATGAAGGCCTGCGTCGAATGAGTGCCACCAAACGCGTGGAAAGAAGTAGTTCCGGGCTCGCGTTGTCCCTGCACTGTCCGGTAAACGCGCACAGCGGGGCAACCTGGTTACCAACCTGGTCGACCACATCTGCAGTTTAGCTCGTCGAGGGGTCAATTTGCCATCTAACAGTAGGCGGAATGCGTCAAGCCGACTGCAGGCGAAAGTGCCACGCCTCTCAAATGACATACGTGCATGGCTTTCCTTTCAACTCTGGCATAAAAGCATCGGGTATTTGGAGAGTTAAGTCTACGCAACCCATCAGGCAGAGTCCACGAGGATTCAGTGAGTAAAGAACGAAGGGGGCGGTGTGTATGCCTTTAATTGAACAAACATATTGTTCTGCCAGTTACATAAGTCCGTTTAGTGAGTAGGTATATCGGAAACAGCAGCCAACGAAGTCTACCAAGGACGTAGTATCGGAATGCGGGAGGAACAAAGGCCCAACTGGTGTTCTCGGTCACTTTAGAACGCCCTGAAACAGGAAAATGTTTTAGGTTAACAGGTCCGCAAATCAGATAAATGCTGTGATATGAAAGGCTTACTTTGTACATTCGAAAGGTCACATCACTTAATTAAGGACCAGCAGGGTTTTTTTTTTTACCAGAAACGCAAATTGGCTGATCTTATAACTGAACCGATCCGAATGGCAGGGTACCCTATGCTATTGAGTGACTCTGGCCGGCTTCAAGTTCATGCATTGTGGAAGACGTCTGTAAAGTTTAACTAAGTGCTATGAATTCAGAAAATTTAATAATCGTCTGTTATCTGTGTGATAAACACGGGAATTAACACCAAGCAACACAACACACCAAGCATCGCGGTATGGCGACAGAAGTCAACCAGTGATCGTGGAGGCTTCTTGGTAAAATACGGACGATGAACGCTATTTTCCGTCACGTATTACCCGTCCATACCTGCTAGGCAAAAGCATTCAGGATTTATAACCTAACTCAGGGGCTTTAAGAAGAGATGATATTTTCGATGCGACGAAGTTAGTGTTGTATCACAGACATCCTTATTCAACTTCAAAAAATAGGACAAGAGAATGCTTCTCAATGACATATCCCATCACGGAACCCAAGATATTCTCCCAACCTCTCCGATATGCAGGCACTTAAACTGATGGGTCAAACATTGGAGCAGCAGTACATCTATGAATCTAGAGCAGTCACCAAATGTCATGAGAGAACCAAAGCTAGCAGAGGCGAATACCCGGGTCGCTATATCTCGCTTTGACTTTCGCCACTCTCCTTCATTGGGCCAATCAGCATCGAGGATGCTTAACTGCGTTCTCTGATTGGGTAGCCTTTCACGCACCCACCAATAGCGTTCCGTAAATGAAATCAACTGTGTAAACCAGCCGAAGAAGCATGTACTATAATAAAAAAGGCCCCTTTCCGTAGAAAACCGCGAACTAGAAAAAAATTCGCAATAAGGTAGAGCCGCGGAGGCCGAACCGCGATTTAACAAGGGGATACTGTACCCGGGTCAAAGGGGCCCGTTGGAGTAAAAAGTGGGGGGAGGGCGGCCCATCAACAAACAGACTTTTTACTTGATGACTAGGTAAGGATCGGGTGGCATATAAAGAACACCTACTATACTTATTTATTTGGGTTTTAGTCCGACAGAACTATTTCCGTTTGGTGTTTCGTCATACAAGGTTTGGTCGACTGTTACTAAATGTCGATGCATTAAGACTTTTCCGCCCGAAAAACGAATATACCAATTATCTATACTTATTTTGCCATTCCTCTATGCATACATAGACCCCGCCCGCAAAGCCCCTATTACCACATTTCCCGTAAGACAGGCACGTTCGGCTGGTCGTGTTTGTTTGGCGTCCTTCACCCGATCGTTGCCGCCGGCTATTCCATTCTCATGTAGAATCCCACAGGAGTAACTGACGATAGTGCTGTACGAGTTCTAGATCCCAGACGATTAAACAAATATTTTGGTTATCGGACGGGCATTCTTCTTCCTTAAACTGAGAACAACTCTATTGTACGGCTAGTGGATTAATTTTTCAACTCTTAAACCTGTTGACTGTAGTTTCAGGAGATTGTCTTACAGAGCGGTGGGTCAAATATTAAGGTACTAAAGTGGAGAAGCGAATGCTAAGTAATTTGGTGCTCTGCTTATTTACGAAATGTTTGAGTTACTGGGGAGCGTAAAGCTGTTCCGACTAGTGAACTTGCAAGAAGCTGACCTAAAGCTTCAAAGAAAGAGGATGTTCAAGGAAAGTTAAAAGGCTAGCATTTGTCTTTATGTGGTTATTCTAAGAAACTGCGAACGTACGCAGACTCTGTAAAGACCTTTTACCTTTAGCTTATTAGTCACTGCAGGCAGTGATATAGAAACTACTTTTTCTGCTAATAATAAAATGCAAGAAAAGACTTTAATTAAAGACTATAGATATATACTTTGAGGAACTTTTAATTAGATTAATTGAAAGGCATAATTCAAACAGTGATTTCCTTCAGCTAATGTAGAACAACCTAGTCATTTGTACGAAGGCGTCCATCTTCAAGTCAGGGATAACCCCTTATTCAATGCAAACATGACATAAATGGAAGTGGCACATTCGGGAAAAGGGTGAACTAATACGTTTCATAGTAAATGGCGCCACGAAAATTAAATAGAGGAAATGCTATGCGGAAATCTCGGATCAGACATAACAGTACAGCACATGATGATTATAGTGATACTCCAGCATATTGCAGGGTGGAAGGAACCACGATAAACGTCGTCAAATTGGGAGCCTAGAACCCCATGCTGATAAACGCCTTTGATTTCCAAATGACTCTCTCGAGCGTTCGCGATCTGTGTTTTTGCCAAATGTTCAAGAAACTGAGGTACGTCAGATTTTTCTTAAGTTGCTTCGAGCATCATATTATGAGTGCACTCCTTGAGTCCAACCATGTTAGAAATGAACAGCATGTGCTACGGTTAGGAGTGAGGATGGATTCTTCTCAAGGTCAAATTTTATAATCAGGGGTAGAGTTAAGGCCAGAGTCAGGTTGACAGCTGGGGTTAGAAGCGACCCTCGGGTTCGAAGCGGCATTAGGCTAACCCCTGGAATTCGAGGGCTCAGATGAATAAGCAATCCTAACCTTAGTTCGACTGTTGTCTTAGGACTTCAGTTGAGGGGGTACACGTCGCGATTAGGTTCGAAAAACCAAAAATCTACTGAAATCTTTAAACCAGGATAGCCCGTGTTGGACAGTTACTTAAACTGAAGGTGAACAGTCGCGTTACCACAAGTTTCTTTACCATGGTTCAAGTGTAAACTTTGGGAACTTATGCGTTTTCTTGAGGTTAATTAAAAGCATGGTTTTCTTTTTAAGTCTACTGCTGTGACTAAGTGTATAATTCCATGTATTTGCATAAAGTCGACAAACGGTTAAATCAAATGACTCACTGTTACTCTTCAACTTCATCCACTGGAACGTTCATCAGAAGGAGATCATAAACGATCACTGCAGTTACAGCACCCGTCAGGGGTCCGACAACGAACATCTACCAGAGATAGGGCCAGAATGAGAACAAATGTTAGCTGGATTTTGGATTTCAGTTAAAAATGCTATATCTTAAAGCGTAAGACGTGGTTCAAACTACTCTCACTGCCCCAGTGAGGACGTCTGCGTCAATTGCCGATAGAAGCGAACACGCGAGCTCCAGGAAGCAGTTCAAAAAAAGAAGATGCGATCACTGGAACAAGAAGTTTATTGGCCTGACGTTTCGGATTCTCACTCGAACCCATCATCAGAGACGGTGGCAGATAAGGGTAGTGGAGGCACAAAAGACTGCATTATTTATAGGACTTAGTTGCCATGGGGCCACATGGTACTATAATTAAAAGCAGAGACATCCCCTGCGCAGAGGAATCAGTCACGTGGGGAGAGGACGCGGGTGCTCAACTATCCTGGTGACAGATGGCCAAATGGCCGAGTAATCATCACGTTAACATCCAACACGGATGATGAAGTTGCGGCAACTAACGACTCGGACCCGGACTGACGAGCCATGGTCGCCTAAATTACGACCCCCGGCCGTGATCACGAAAGATGTTAATTATAGTACAATGTGACCCCACTGCAGTTACGTACTACAAATACTGCAGTCTATTGTGCCTCCCCTACACTCATCTGCGATCATCTCTGATGATGGGTTCGAGTGAGAATCCAAAACGTCAAGCCAATAAACTTCTTGTTCCAGTGATCGCATCTTCTTCTTCTTATTTGGTCTGGGTCGATGTTCGCGAGGATTATTAAACACTAACAAGCCGAAACACTTCCGAAGGACGGCTCGCTGTCTCCAGGCCTGTAGAGAGGTAGATTCACCAAAGTTCCATTTGCGTGCTTTTACATCCAGCCACTGAGTTTTAGTACTACTAACTGACGGAAGAAAAGCAGGCAAGTGCGGATACCTCACGCTCAGCACTGACACCTAGGGTGGCGTATACTAAGCCAGATCACTGTAACCCTCCGTATTTTAGCGTACATCTTGTACTCCGACATGTAAACAGCTGAGACGGTGCTTCCGAGGTTGGTCACTTCACGCAGTTGGAAATGTTCAGATGCCGATACAAGCGAAGATGCGAGTTCCAGGAACTAGTTGATTAGAAGAAGAAGCGATCGCTGGAACAAAGGCTTTATTCGCCCGACGTTTCGGATTCTCATTTGAATCCAGCATCAGAGACAGTGGCTGAAAAGGGTGACTCGTGCACAGGAAGTTGCAGTATTTATAGGATGTAGTCGCTATGCTACCGCATACCTACAGCAATTAACCGCGCTCCCCATCATCAAGGATTGTTGCCCGCTGGTGCGCTAATTGCTTGATGGCCGGCATGCAAGTTGTTTATTGCCGAAATGTCATCACTCGTGTTGGATGCTGGCGTGATGATTGCTCGGTCATCTGGCCCACCGGCTTGCGAGCTCCCCGAGTGGTCAATTACTTTGGCCAGCCTATGCCTCAGCACGGAATATGAAGTGGGGATGTCATTGCACTTGTTGATAGACTGAGGTCCCGTGAACCATGACTCAAGCTACTTGCGGCACACGCGATTATCTCCTCTCGCGAGAATTTTGGCCTCATCGAACTTGAATGTGTGGTCGGGTCTCGTCGAATGGACCGCGACCTGAGAGTTGGCGTCATTTCTCCGCACCGCTGCCGCGTGTTCGGCAATTCGTGTCTACAGCAGTCTTCCAGTTTCACCGACGTAGTTGCTTTGTCCACAACTGCACCAGATCCGGTAAATGACTCCAGATGTTTCTCGCCGTGGCAGTGGGTCTTTTTGTCTCATCACCTGACGTCTCATGGTGGCCTCCGGTCTGTGTGCAGAGAAAATTGTTACCCGAGCAACTTCGTCAACCGGTGTATGCGCAAATGAGACAAGTGACAAAACCGTGCCGACCCCCAATTCTGGCGAGCGATCCCGTACATCGAGAACGTCTCCGAGACCGTTAACCGCCTTTTCGCGTGCTTGCTCTCTCTTTCCCTTCCTAATCCAGCGAGTAACTAATGTGATTAAACTCGCGTCGTCCGGCGGAGCCTCGTAGCTCATGTGGTTAGAGCGTTGGCTGTACTAAAGCCTTACCTTTACTGCGCGAGTTCGAATCCCACCGAGGCGCCGAGTTTTTTACAGTTGGGTCAATATGAATAATTTAGGTACGTTATCTAAAATTGTTTTAGTTAGCTAACCGTATGGTGCCAATTTAGTGGGGCTGCAGAACCAGACCTCGTCACATAACCACCCATTTTATCCCCAAGAAACCACTGTGGACAGGCATAATTCTAAAACCGCCCAGTTGGGATGAAAAGAGTTGATATTGATAAATGTAGTCAAAAATATTGACAGATATCTCACCCTGTACCGATTTTAACGCACAATTTTGCGGACAAGACTACAGCTTTCATTCAATACACAAATGACTCATACTGGATGTGAGAAATTGCGTTCGCGGCATTCTAATTGGAAACCGATCCATCGATTGTTTATCAGTAAGCACACATGTAGTCATTCAACTCCTAATTAACCCCATACATTCATATTCGGTGAGGCAGGGCGTCCGTTTTAACAGTGTGTGTGGTTGAAGAGCCATTCATAGAAAGGAAGGGCAGAGAAGGTGATCAGTCTTCATTCAAGTGCCAGGGCGATATAAAAGTGGCGAGGGCTGAGGGCAGGCTGGCCACATTGGGGAAGTGGGTGACCAAGATGAAGAGGAAACTGTTGAGTCGTCGTCTGGAGTCCGTCATACCACGTGCACAACTTGCGGCTGAGCCTAGGACAGTTTTCACAAGAAGTTCAAATAATCATTCGGAGGGTGAGGACAGACTGCCCCCCTCCCAGACGTCAACCACGCAGTAGGTGGGCTAACTCACGAAGTGTCAACCGAAATTCCGAAATGCGTTTTCGCTTCGAAAAGATTAATCAAGTAGGGTTGCAAAACTAACCATCGTGCGGCATAATTCTACAATAATTCAGTTACCTCAGGATGCCGGCTTTCGAATGAACTTCTTTCCGGCTGCTGCAAACACCATACTCTGTGAAAAGTAACCACTTATCTTGCATGAATTTTTCTCATTGATTTTCGATGCCTCTAACAGTCCAGTTTTATTTCATGAAAAACATGCATAAAAATACCCATTCTTTTTCTCATTCGGTAGATAATTACCTCTTCTTCCAATCTTGTACTCGAAGGTAGGGTTTAATTAGGTTTGCAAAAACTTATCTAGTTCCCGGCTAATTTTAAACCCGCTCTACCATTACACTGGGATTCAGGGTTTCCAAACTACAAGTCGTATATTTTCCGCGTACGGAAAACCACACATTTCTCTACGGTTATAAAGGTGGACCATATAGGGTTCATAAAATTTAGCAGGGGATTTGATCTACATTGTTAACGTTTCAAGTCACATTGGCAACTGTAGAGACATGACGATTAATGAACGGCTATTTCACGGTATTTAAAAGTCCCACAGTTAAAAACTTTTTAAAACCGAATTACGACGTAATTGTCTACCGAAAGAGCGAAAGAATGAATATTTTTACGCATTTTTTCCATGAAATATAATTGGACTGTTAGAGGCACCTGCGGTAAGTTTGAAGTCTCGGTCTCCCGATCGCTGCCTGAGGCTGTAATTACCATCTTCATAAGGTACGACAACTTCTTTCTCTAGACTATCGAAAAGACTGAGAATGCCGAAGATACCAAAGAACACATATGCTTTCTGGATGTACTAAAGGACATAATTTTCTTTCAAGCAGCGCCTTCAATGATGAACAGTCAAAAATTAGAACATTTACCCGCTTAAGCGGTGGCAAAGTGAGAGTCGAAATTCGGAAAGACATTTACTGACGACGATAGAGAGCAACGTCAACTTACTCGAGAATATTTATTACGAAAAAGACCGTGTGTGCCTAAAATTCTCTGACTGATGCTTGCGGCATCTATGATTATTTTTAACAGAAAACACCAAATTACGGAGAGGGACGAACGGGGTAAAACAATGGGCATAAGGCGGTTGAAACAACTCCAGGTATTTTTGTGAATTAGCTCTTTCAGAAAATCTAATCAACCTTCACAGGAAAACAACTAATTTGTTTCCGGACAATTACCAAACATGCTATTGCCACTAAGACGCCAGAGAATGTGCAGAGTACTTTTCGATGTGAGCAGTAACCCATGGTGGACCATACTGGGAAAAAATAAACTGCAAACCTTGCAGACTAATCAGTTCTGTTAAAAATAAAAGACAAACGACCCCTTAGACCGAGCCATGGTCCTATCTACCCCCAATTCGACCCCGCCCTTAGAACGGAAACGTATGGTGGCGGGGCCCTGACAAGTGGTATCATCCGTACTGGGGATGATGGTAAGTGAACGCGGCCTTAGGTGTAACTTACAGTAGGTGGGCTAACTGGTGAAATGTCAACAGAAATTCCGAAAGGCGTTTCCGTTCGGAAAAGATTAATTAAGTAGGGTTGTAAAGATAATCACGATGCAGCATAAATCTATAATAATTCAGTTACCCCAAGACACCGGCTTTCGAACAAACTTCTTCTCGATTGCGTCCAAAAGCCATATTCCGTAAAGAATAACTAATTAAGTAGCATGTTCATCTTCCTTGATTTTCGATGCCCTTAAAAATTCAATTATATTTTATATAAAACATGCGTAAAAATATTCATTCTTTTGATCATTCAGTAGAAAATTATGTCTACTTTCCATTTTACACTGGAAGGAAGGGTATAATTCGGGTTTCAAAAAGTTTATAATTGTGAGATTTTTTAATATCGTGAAATGCTCCTTCAAAAAACGTCATCTCTCTGCGTTTACCAATGTGGCCCACATTCACTGCTTAATTTTATGAACCCTATATGGTACCCCTTTATTACCTTAGAGAAATGCATGGTTTTCGGTAGGCGGAAATTATACGGCTTGTGGTTTGGAAACCCTGAATGTAAATGCAACGACAGGTTTGGTTCAAAATTAGTCGGAAATCGGAAAAGTTTTAAAAAGCCAAATTATAACCTTCCTTTGAGTGTTAAATTAAAAAAAATGTAATTTTCTACTGAATGAGCAAGAGAATGAATATTTTTGTGTATGTTTTATATGAAATAAAATTGAATTTTTAAGGGCATCGAAAATCAGTGAGAAAAACTCAGGCTACCAAAGTAGTCATTTTTTACGAAGTATGGTTATTAAATGCAGCCGGAAGGAGGTTCATTCTAAAGTCGGCGTCCTGGGATAACTGCATTATTATAGAATTATGTTGCACGCTAATTGGTTTTACAACCCCAATTAATCGATCTTTTCGAAATGAAAACGCATTTCGGAATTTCAGTTGACATCCCCGCCCTACTTTACTTGTTCGATAAGATGTGGTTGTGCAGCCGCACCTGATGGACACAATACTGTTGGGAGTTAGGACAACTATTTCTCACCCATTCAATGTACAACCACGAGTTCATAATAACTTTTCCTTTTCATACAGTTACTTGAACTATTCGACCGGCCCCACCTGTAAAAACCCCCTATTACCACCGGTCCCCTACTACAGAGAGCTGTGGTTTGTTTACTTCAGGTGGGGCTGCATAACCACATCTGACCACTTGTTCCTTTGAGCGTGTTGGAGACTGCCCTGCGCGGTCTGGCCGGACGACGAGTAGGTTCACCTCGAGCCCTGCCCTGGCCTGTCTAGTAGATACTGCTCATAAAGAAGGCATCAGAGAAACCTCTTGACGTGTTGCCAACAAAGCGGAAACACAAATGCGAAAGCGGAGACAGTCACCATACTGCTGACCCTAGCAACTTTTATGCGGGCAGTACAGTTACTAGGGTGAGAACCCCCTCCTCCTCCTGCTCCGAGCTCACCTCCAGCCCTGACGACAGATGAGTCACCAGACTTTTGGTGACTTACAGGGCTGTCTTCCTAACCCCCCCCCCCCCCGGCATCCGTCTCGCAGCCCTAGCCAGCCATCGCCCTCAAGTTTTCCCGGTATCTCTCAAGCACGGTCCGGCTGCCTTTACCCCGTCGCACCCACGGTTCGATCACGTGATCCATTTCACGCTGCCTAGGCAAGAGGTGCTGAGGGAGATAGCCCCATTCCTTCTCTCTCTCTCGTCCCTTCATCTCGCCTATCATGTCGTTACACAAGCAACCACTGCACACCTGCCTTGCTCATTCACCGCTAGAGTCAAATCCGACTTGGCCTACGCGGGCGGGAGAATTTGAAATTGTGGCGCAGAGGAGAGCGTTTGCTCACTAGACCAGAAGCACTTACCCACTGTCTGTCGAACGACTTGCTTAAGATGGCAGGCGCAAGGCTCCTGAAGGGATTCATGCTTCCGCCGCTGATAGGCACCTTGAAAATTCAAAAACAGAAGCAGAATAACAGAGTGATATGTAGATACACTTTAAGTGCAAGTCACTGATTTGGTGAGTGGCCCTCTCGACGTTAGTAAAAGTGCACCTGCGTAATCAGCCCTCATCAAGCACTCCTGTCGTCATGGATTTATAACACCTACTGGAATCGCTGATAACTGATCCACTACCAGAAACTAGGAGGAATGAGGTTTAGCAAAAGTCAAATCCACTGACATTTCACACGAGTATAAGAAAGCCCCGAACACTTAACGGAGAACATGGGCGGTCTAAAAGCAAAAAAGATAACACAAATGATCACTTCTTCGACTGCGAAAAGAAGTAGTTTTAACATCCATGCAAACCTTGTTCGTAAGCCTCACGAGAAGACGAGGCCTCTTTGACAAATGAAGTATTCACCGCTAGAACAGAAGTATCAGCTGATGACCCTTTGAGCACGCATCTCCCCAGACTACACGGACTGTATAAGAGCCAAGAAAAAGACATGTCACTGTAACCTATTATCTTCTGGAAAATTTACCACACTGCAATACTGACTGGGAATGAATTCGGGTCCGTGTCTGCCTTGTCTCCACACGTGATTGCCTCCCGTTTAGCGCTTACTAACGGCACTGCACAGTCTTAGGGAACATACTCACACGTCCGCAAATGAAAGAATCCATAGGTTGTCTCTTCTTTCTTTGGTTGTGTAGCTCCCACTATCGCCTACATTGCAGATATCCTGTTGAACCGGACGGTATGGTCTGAATGGAAACTTTTCCCCTTAAGTCTTCGTACCGCGTTCTTGACTGAGGTGGAGCCAGAGGAGTTAGTATATTAGCAGTGGCAAACTGTTAAGAATTTGTGTGCATACCGAAACTATTAGATTGCTGATGTAGATCAGCATAAGGGCGAGGGCCATGTTCACTCCGCTAGACAGGGCCCAGTTCTCCGGCCTTTCGTCGTCGATTGTGGAGAGGTAGACCAGCATGAAGGTGAAGGTGATGACGATTTCCAGACTGAGGGCCTGCGCATCCGAAACGCCCTCACGTGGCATGGTCATGCATTTCACTACGTCGGAGTTAAGGTAAGGTGCCAGGTAGAGGGCCAGTTTCGTTGAGACTAAGCATCCCAGCATCTGAGCCGACCAGTAGATGAGTAGATGACCTATTCGGATCTTGCGGTTCATGAAAACAGAGAAGGAGACTATTGGATTGACGTGCGCCGCACTGGTTGGGTACGTAATCCATACGGCCACGTAGTAGGCGGCTCCAGAAGACACTGCGACTAACAGCGATTCGTACTGCTTTGACTTTTCCTCCAACATGGCGGGCATAGCAACCAGAATGGATGCAACGAATTCAGAGAAAAATATTCGAAACATGAACCAGGTGTAGGCCAAGGTCATTTTTGGTTTCAGGTTCATCAGGCGGTTGTGAGGCCTTGACATCTTGGAACTAAGAGCAGAAAAAGATGAAGCATGAGCAGACTACGGGTGAAAGTTGATAGTTAAGCTACAGTGTTAGTGACTTAACACAGCACCAGATTGGATGGCAGACTTAACCGCCTCCGACTGGCTGCGCAAACTCCCTGACAGGTATAGTCCTGGAGAAGGAGACACGATCGCTGAAACAGGTGCTTTATTAGCCTGATGTTTCGGATTCTCTTTCAAATCCATTATCAGAGACAGGCGCATAGCGCCTGCATGGCAACGGCACACTTTAACACTTGACTAGTCGAGCTATGATGCACTCGGGAGCTGCCAACTCTCATAGACATGCAGCGGCATAGCAACTACATCCTATAAATGTTGCAACACCAGCGCAATCCATTACCCTCATCTGACTCTGCCTCTGATGACGGAAACGAATGAGAATCTGAAGCGTCAGACTAATAAAGCACTTGTTCAGCGATCTTGTCTCCTCCTCCGCGACTACTACCTAAAACTCACCTCGTTGCTTCTATTAGCAAAGATACATTCCTGTTCCACTCATGAAATACCTTCGAGACTAACTAGGGCATCTGGTCTACGTAATGGAGGTCCGCAACACTTGTCTGTTCGGAGTTCCACTTCAGGACTGGCGTCCTTTGACTTCTTTTCCAGGTAAACAAGTTCCTGATTACTTCTATCCCGCACTATTATCTTGCGTACCTAGCATTTGTGGCTCTTTTGAGTTCTGGGCTGTGTTCAATAAGGTAGGAGACCCCCATTAACTATATTATATTGTTGTGTCTACTTATTTGATTTAGGTAGGTTGATTTATGTTGGCCACAATTTTCAAGTCCAACTAGCGTTGAGAGCATCTTTAAACAAAGTATGGGCGGGGAGGGTGTTAAATCAAGCAAATAGGAAAAAGGCAGGACGCAGGAAGAGGAAACCTCCCATAGTACAGGTTGCAATGCGCTAAATTCGAGAGGGACTAGGGATAGGGTTAAGGTAGGTCAGGGTTAGGGTAAGCATTATGGCATGGGAATAGGTGCCATCCTGACATTTAGCCCAAGGCCACCTGTATTACGGGAGTCCTCGTCGCGTGTCTTACGCAGGGTACTTTACTAGACTCTATCTGCAGACTGAGCGCCAGTTTTAGTCAAGAGCCCATATTATACACTTATACAGAGTACAATTAACAAGGCCCGGACGGAAGAACTCGAGTAAGCCGATTCGATTAGATAAGTGACTAGGCGGGGAAGCGACATGAAATCTATGCCTTTTTTCTCCTTGTTCGCACCAAAAGCACAGCCCCGAAGGGGTTATTTTTCATCTTTACTAGTTAAATCTCCGCAACTGACTTTGAGACGTTAATTCAATGGTGCATTTCAATGTCCCCATCTATGATGACTCCAAAATTCTGACCAACTTGAGCTACAGGGTTAGCGAGTCGATCTTCTGGTGAAGGATACTTTAATCGAGTTCACTTTGTGAAACTGCCTCGTGATGAGGTGATTTACAGAGCGACCTACAATGACACCTCGCGTAAGACGTTTATTCAAACAGGGGGGGATCGTCTATTACACGGCGACGTTCTGCAACATAACCCTCGTGGTCCAACGAGATCATGTTCCAGACCTGACACCAAGTGACCGTTGCATCATGGCTACCAGTCGCGAAAGCCAGTGTTCATATTTGCATTCGTTTTATCACTTAACGGCAAAAAGCAAGGAACCTCAACAATTATTGCCAGATCTGTTCCAACAGTGGAAAATCGGCATGTCACTGCTAAGCAGCATAGAGAATCTTACGCGCCAACAGTCGGGACACTCTCAGCGGGTCGAAGAGAAAGAAAATAGATGTTATTAAACAAAAGTTCACTGGCTAGGAATTTGAGATGATTCGCGCACCAACACTTCGGTTTTCCTCAGCTAGTTTTCGAGATCCTCCCTTACAACTGCACGCCATACTTTCGCTTCTTTTGCTGCTTCCAAGGCCCACCTCAATGGCAGTCTAAGGCCTCTGCCTGTAAAAAAGCAAAAGGACAAGAATGCCACCTGGCCTCGTGCGTCATAGTAAAATTCTGGCTCTCCGACAGAAGAAAAGTCTGTGTGACCTTTCGCGCCGCAGAAAACAAGAAGGCGGTCATAGGGCAAGGAGTCCAATATGACTTAGTGTTTTAAAAAGGCAACCATTCATTCTCAGTCGACGACGTCGAGCCTTATAAAGCGGAACACAGGTTCGTAACCCCTGCCGCAGCAGCTAGTCCCGTCCTCTACTGCAACGAGGATCAAATAATTTAGATCCCAGAGCTACTCTGGTGTATTCGCAACCATTAGGAACCTAAAGAAGACACGGCGATTGCTGCCATTTCAACTGAGGATGAAGTGCGCCGTCAGTTTTCAGACGCTCTATGGGGTATAACTGTCACTGTCGCTGACACTTGACGTGCCACCGAACGGGATCCTGCCCCCCCCCGTCAGGCTATCACCTACATGCGGACCTGCTGGTCAACCACTTCTCTCCCCGGCGATCCTCACCAGCTCTTCCTGCGCCATGCATCGCCATCTGTGGTGGACGCCTGCCTCATGTTTGCGGATCGTGTGGTAGTTCCATGCTCATTTTGATCTGCTGTGCTGCACCAGCTCCACTCAGCCCACCCCGGCACCAGTCGAGTGAGGTCTGCTATTCCCAGTTTTGTAAACCGGACCTAAAGTCAAGTTCATTAGGCAGCATCGACGGTGTAGTTCAACATTAAAGCGTGAAACCAACTTGGTATCCGTGACCGTCCACAAAGCCCATACATAGATATTTAAATTTCATCAACGAATTTATGATTCTGTACAGCTGCATCGAGTGCGGCCTCTGTTACTGGAGGTTAGACGTTGCGCGTCTTTGAGAATAGGACGGAGAGATAAGAAATCCATCGGTATTATTGTACTTC
>CACRXP010000357.1:240003-297416 GCA_902702965.1 Spirometra erinaceieuropaei | reverse complement strand
GGGGGAAATACCGGGGCTCAAGTAACAGTGGCCCGTCTCTGTAAAAAGCGCGGTTTCCAAGCCAACCTTGCGTGTATGACAAGTATACACCAAAGTAAGCGGGTATTGGCTTCTGGAATCCGTCAGACCACCGAGTCATTGCTTGGTGCCTAACTCACGACAACACAAGTGGCATCGAGGAAGATGAAATAGCAATAGCCCCTACTTGTATATATGCTATTGTTAGGGCGGATATTTGAAATCCCGTAAGTAAGTACCAGGTGCTAAAACAGTCTGTGAAGGATCCGGAATGAGCTTGCAAAAACGCAATAAGGGAACTAATAAGGCGAGCTAGATGTGTGCACGTGCTCCATGGTGGACTATGAGAAAAACATCATGCGCTAAAAATAAACCGTCCTCACCGGGCATTTTCAGCAGCAACAGCAGCCTCACCATCATTTTCGTCATCGTAGTCGTAGTCACCACGACCACTGCCGCCGCCGCCGCCACCACCACCACCACCATCATCATCGTCATCATCATCATAATCATCAGCAGCAAAAACAACCCTAACAATCGCCACGACTAGCCATTTCGTCACTGCTACCGTTATTGATGAGACCGACAGGACTTATGCGAAGTAAACACTCTGAAGATTTATACCTGATGATTTAGGTGGTTACTTCATCCTAACTTGGGGGCTGATTTAGTCTTTTCTTCATCAAAATCGCTGCAACTGATATTTTTCTTTTTAAATGGAATCGGCATCCGTCTAGTTCGCTAACACTTGCCGTCAAGACGCATATTTGCGAATAAAACTTAAAATATGGGAACCTATCAGAAGTGACGAGGATGCGGCCTAGCCCTGGAGGCTTAACTTTTATTTGAAAAAACGTCCTTTTCGAGATTTTAATAGTGAATGTTGTTTTAGATTCTCGGGTTATCTCTCCCCATCATCTCCTGAACCGGTATCATTTCCAGTGGGCAACTGTCGTACTGATCTGCTCATTGTTTTTATCGTTTTGGAAGCACAAAATCCGCTTTTCAAATTAAGGATAAAAGTTTTTGAATTATGCAACGTGGGACTAGACACTGCATTGTGAAGAACACGCAACTATCACCTAGTCAGCAAATACGCACTCGAGGCATCACGGAAGAAAATTCTTCTAAATATCTTAGCAAATTCAGACATTGCCTCACTACTTAATGGCATCATTTTGCTTGTAAATATTGGTTTAAAATCAGTTTAAGTAATCTGAAATGAAAACGTACACATCCATGTTTTCACTCATCCTGCCGACAGGACCACTGAATTTCAATTGAGCGAAAATCAATTAGGTGACCTTGTTGCATGACCACGTGTGACCAGCAGCGCTGGACGATGGGGGAACCCATTCGGCGGCTCGTCAGTGCCGTTTGAAAAGCATCACTGCTAGGGTGAAGCAACTACTCAGACCAGAGAATTCGTAAGATCAGGAGTGTCTTAAAGTCGTAAAACCTGTAAATTATCGGGTAATGGATTCCCTGAAAGGAAACGAGATCGCAGTAATTCCACAAGCCAAAAGTTCGAATCGAGGAGGACGTGTTATGGTAGGGATCATTTGCGCGCCTTCCCTGGGCAGAACACGATATTAAGAACGTCCATTCATGTAACGCAGGTGGCCTTCTGCTACATTCCGGAAAGGGCACCAACTTCCGCATCCTAACCCTGACCAAAACCTCAAATGTAATCCTAATCTTAAACCTCACCCTGCAGTTAACTCCAGTCCTAACCTTCCTCTAACCCTAACCCTAATTTATCCACTAATTTAGTGCAAGGCCACTTGTGATACGGGAGGTCCCTATTCTCTTTACCTGTCGATGGGGGCGGGAGGGGGGGACTGAATAAACGATGCCAACTCTTGATTTTCTTAGAGGTAGACAATGCGCTCAAGGTGATTCGAAGGATACAGCGAACTATGAGATGACGAAATTTGTTCGTTATTGTGGAAACCCGCTGGTGAGCTGCCGACTAACAGAGGAATTAAAGCTTGGCCAACTGTGCAGTTGATAAAAGCCATGCCTATAATCTCCTAGGCTGAAGGTAGCCCGATCATATTAAAGCCAACTGGAAAGCGTAGATGATTTGGTGTAGACGAGTGATGAGACCCAACCATTTCATGAAACAGTGACCAAAAAAATTCGAATGTTTATTTTAGGCCAGCGAATACTTAATCGTACTACCTTTCGCACAGCAGTAAGAAGGCTTGGCGACTTAACTGGTTTAGGCATGGCGTTTTTGTCCAATTCTAGACGAAAAAGACTTCCTTCATCTCTTCCTTCCTTCAGAGATGCGAGTAATTGTCAGATTTTCAGCGGCCGGTCCTTGGAGTTCGGTTTACTCTCTGACTTCGAATGAGAGTCTAGTCCTCCATAACTGCCAGTGTCCTGCGAAATCATTTGCCTCTTGTGTAAGCACTTTTTGCCCGAGAAGTACTTCAGGGTCGGATTCAGCTCCACCGCCTACTTACAGGTAGAGCTCGAGTTTAAGATTAGCATCTTCCAGTGTTTAGAATGTTCCACACAACGTAGGAAATCCTTCGTTTGGAGTGGGTTCCTACCGACACAGGTCGAAATAGCGAGGTCTGGCTTGCTGGTGAACTACACAAAAAAACAGTAGAAAGTAATCTCGTAGACGAATAGCCTAAGCAGCCAACCATTCCCCGTTCATCCGGCTAGTGTTCAGGAAGCTAGTGTTTGATCGCACGACAATGTCAGATTAAACAGGTAGACTTAGGCCTAATAAAAGCCGAAGTGGCACATCTAGGTGTTCAAGTTACTCGAATTGGTGCCGTGCAGCGGAACTGTGAACATCCAGATTAGTCCTCAACTCAACGTTTTCCTGACCCCAGCGAAAATGAGGTGTAAACTCACGGAGGCCAGAAATTGGTAGACCGATGTAAAAATAGTTTCGCTGAGAGGGTGGAGGCTGGAGCATGGGAACGCGGATTTTATTCACCTGACATTTTGAACTCCCTTGCTAACGCCTCATTTAAGGTAGCAACAGATGATACGTCGCCACCCATGCACTGTCGTTAACAGCTTCCACAGATGTTCGCACTTGATGCAATTATCTATTGGCTGCTCCCACTTGAGTCATTTATGGTCGGCATTTCACACAGCTGTTCGTGACAGTGACTGGATACTTCCTTACACTGTTACTGCTGTTGGAAACACCGCTAAACCGCGTGTTTTCCGTGCGAATGACTACTATGCTCAGGCGATGTCTTAATGCAGAATCGGAAGGGGGGGATTCGCCCGAGTTTGCTGATGAACTGCGGACCGGAGAATACAGACAGCCAACAATCGTCGTACCTGTGACGAGTGCGTAAGCTAATAATTTTAGTAGGCGTGCGAGTGAGTACCAGCTGCATCTTCCAAACCGTACGCCTTCGTCAATTGCTGTTTGGCTATGGGTCCCAGAGGGGATCCGAAGCGTTAAGCGAATAAAATTGCTTTTCCAATAGTCGAATCTCCTATCTCTCAACATGGAGGTGGGACCGCACCCACTGTGCGCAAGTCCACGCACTCCGGAGTACAAATACCACAATCGTCGGAAAATTCAGAAGAGGCATGGTGGTCGATATCAGAATCGTTCATTCTCCCAAATGCCTCAGCTCGTCAGTAGAAATGCCGACATTTGGGCGTGGTAGTTGCAACGATACCTTCTCCACAGACCCTCTCCCAGCTTCCACTCAGAGTCCAGACAAATACTATTTCATTTTCTTTTTGATAACAATAGGCGCAACACGTGTGAGTAGCGTGGTGAGTCAGCCATCCGATGGAAGTCGCGTAGTTTTCGGCTTATGACGGAAGTCATCCCTTCTATCTCGACACCTAAGTTATCACTGTACGAGTCCCAAGTTGCGATTGACTGATGAGCAGCGTCGCCATCTATGGAAAGTCCTCGAAATCTGGTTACTGACGCCGAGTCAGGGGACAGGAGAATGGCACACCCATAAAAACCTCCTGTCCCACCGTCGCAAGCGAAGTCCACCGCGGGCCCTGCGGAGTGTACTAAGCATCCGCAACTCGAGCGTGAATGGCGAGGTGGGCTTGCGCTGCGCTTGCCACACTCTCTCCTATCCCCCACTTGGCAGGACAATGCCAAGACCGTCGGAGATGGGCGCGGGCGCAGTAGCTGGCGAAGCTGCACAACCCGTCTGCGCGTGCCACACACGGTCCGGTTCCCAATCCGCACGAATCAAGCTACCGTGGGGGCAGCCCGGATCGCACATCGGTGGGCGTCATAAGAGGCGTATTAGGAAGGGATCGCTGAAATTTGACTCTCGGTCCTGAGAAGGGCAAAGTTGTCCGGCCAAATGGCGGCCTTACAAGCCACTAACTCTTAGCACGTTGTGATAAATTCAAGCGCGTCGTGATAGGCAGTATTAGTGAGGAATGCGCCTATTCGCCCTGGAGATGGACTCCCCTGTCTCTCAACCAACTGTTGGTGAGATTGGACGCTCCGGCAGACACGCCGGATTAAACATTCGCGCTGTCCTCAATTCGGTGTTCAGAACTACGGAAATAGAAAGAACTAAGGATGACGCTGGAAGTGTACTCAGTGGTCAGCATCGTGGAGAGGAAATGCAAACTCTGGAAAGGTCCAGGGCAGTCGGGGTTGGGTTCAGAAGTACAAAGGAGGAAACACAGGGGGAGGGGAAACGTTATGAAACAGGAGATTATGTTTCAGAAAAAAAATCAGTAGGATAAGCAAGTAAAAAAATCTTGTTCAAAAAAATTGACTGAAATCAGTATGCACAGATGGCGAGGAATGGCCAGTAGAAATGACTGCAGAGCTCAGTGTCTCTCAAAACGTGGGCGAGTAGAGAAGGAAGAGTCGTTGCTTTTTGCCGTTTACCCACTTAACCACCTTCTTGACTGTTTCGAAGGCCTCCACCTTCTCCACAAACGGTTCCATGGTCACGTAGACGTCGTACTCGTTTGTACGCTGGCAAAATTTAAGAAGAAAAGAAAAGAAATGAGCAGGGATAGAAAGGAGCATCAGTCAAAAGGAACGTGGGCCTCGGACCAGACCTTGATCGACCTCACACTTTTCCCTAACTCAGTGGGCTGTTGGAGTCAGACCGACCAGGCATGGGACTGGGCGCAGTGGTCCGGGTGATGATGATGATGATGATGATGATGATGATGATGAAGTCCCCATTTTCGACTAGCAGGAGTCACCACAGCTTCCCCGAGGGGTAGTGCTGGTCCTGCTTGAGGGGGCTGGACGAACTATCGAGGATACAGGCGAACCTGCATGGCTCAGTATTCATACGCTGCCATCGCTGCAGCATGAGACCGCAGGCAGGTTGTTTTGCGGTATTTTACAAGTTTTGGGGGGCGAAGAGAGAGAAGGCAAAATGACCTTCCCGACAAAGACAAGGGAGATTGGAGCGGCCGTTTTCACCCTGTTGGCCGTCATCAGCCAGCTCTAGTTAACCTCCAAGGCTTGGACTCGCGACCAACCATTAAGCCACGGAACGGCTAACGACATTCAAACACGCCAAGTCAGCTGGACAGAGACAGAACACATGCCTGTGATGCAGGAAGAAATACCGACAGAGGAGACTGAGATTGGCATTTCTGGTTCCTTAGCAGTCCCCAGTTAGACATACCGAGCCCCACGTTTGGATGGCCGAGCATTCGGAAATCCAGGATATTTGATTATTGAGCGTTAAGGCAGTCCAACGTCCCACCACGGGACCGCTGTGTGTGTAGCTGGCTTACGACGGTCAGTAAGCCGAAAATGCCCATCCCATTTGTCTTTGTCGGCATTCTTTCTGCTGCACCACTACCAGTCGCTATGCGAATGTCTTTGAGGACCCCAGACTGCGCCTCAGGGCACAACGGGATGAGCCCCTGATCAGCAAACGTCCTTCCCACAACAGAACACACTGTACTAAGCAGAATAACAGCTACTAAACTTAGTCTAAGATATCAGAATATGCACCGACAAAGAATTACAACTTTAACAGCACGCTTGATTGACACAAAAACCAGCCGATACAAAGGTGACAAAAAATCAGGCAGACAGTCAGTATTAGAAGGGAGGGAAGTTGGCGGACTCGTTATGCAGCTCAAGATGTGGAAGCCTCGTGCTCAATCTGCAGAGGAACCAGAGCGGCGTAGCCTGTGTTTCAACCTGGCTGCTGTGAACAACGGTAATTTGCTACGCGCAATCTGTTTATCTACCCTTTGGCAATTCACTTGAACTCCTTATCAGCCCTTCTATCGCCTTATATAAAGCTGGCCCGTCTAAAAAGAAAGTTGGCAGTATGTTATTACTGACAAAGACAAGGGAGGCTGGAATGGCCACTTCTGGCTTATTAGTCGTCGTCAGCCAGTCATGCCCAACCCCAAAGTATGGAATACCCGAGGCTCGAACTCGCGACCTGTTAGTTAGAAGTCCACGCCTCTAACCACTGGGTCACGAGCCCATTGGCCTGTCGGTTTCGATCAGGAATATACAATGGTAGAGGGGCGCTCACCGATCGTTCTTACGGAACTCACTCGTTCCGTTGTGCCTTACGTGCTCTCTCTCGAGCCCAACCCTTGTCTTTGTCGGTAATACCATTCTGCCTGTTTCATGCGCTGCTGTGCGGCCGCTGGTTGGGCTCGAGAGAGAGCCCGTAAGGCACAACGGAACGAGTGAGTTCCGTAAGAACGATCAGTGAGCGCCCCCTACTAAAAAGAAAATTGCTCGTGACAACATGAAGACGCGGATTGTTCCGTCAACGCAGAATCAGACCATGCGAGCACCGGTGCAATGTAGTGGAGACGCTGACTAAGGCCCCTCCGGTGTGCACTTACCGGACAGTGGTATCCAGGTGCCAGGCGTCGTTGAAAAACGTTTCCATGCCCACCGACACGCCAGTTCGATCATCGCGAACGACGACGACGACGTCCAGTGTGTGCTCCGCGGAGTGGGCGCAGTAGCGGTGGCTTACATGTGAATTAGTTTGTAGTGAGTCAGCATTGCGCTGCATCTATCGCGATCTTACTTCCCCCACGCACCTGCAGCCGGTATCAAGGCGTAGTCAAGACTACCAAAGGTGGGGGTATGTGCAGCGGTGACTTAGCTAGCCGGCTACCCATCTACGCGTGCCACACACGACCTGGTCTCCACTACATGTACGGGCGACCCGAGGATTAAATTTGATGAGGGTATCATTGCAGTCAGACTCACCTTCTCTTTGTCTTACCCTGACCACCGATTTACCCCAATGTACTCGTAGTGCCTTTCGTTGTCGATTCCGTACGCCGTGGCTTATTTATTTCTTCAGGAAGAGTGGTTAAACCTTTTTGTGCCATGTCGGCACTCCCCACACTGTGCGTGCTGCGAGGATCGCCGACTGCGTTTTGGTTAGCACACAAACGCTCTGCTTCCCCAATACCCCTGAACGGTTTCTGTTGTCGAGCGCGTACCCCTGACTTATTTATTTCTCTAAGGATACCTATGCATAGTCCCTCTCATAAACAAAAACAGGAGGGTTTAGTCGAGAGGTGGTGTTACACAAGCTACTGTTGCCTCCCCCCCCCTCGAAATACTCTAAGTCACTCTTGCCTCCTCGGTTAATGTTGGTGTTCACTGAATACGGTGGTAAAACTGCCACCTCTTTTAAAGTTGTCTTCGTATAATCGTCATTACCGCCTGACAACGGCTAGTTCACGTGGTTGCCCAGGCTGCAGAAGTCACATGAGTTTACTTGCCATGTTTACCGATAATTTCCCCGTCTTGGAGACCTGTGCTCGACCTAAACAGGCGTCGGGAAATTATAGGGGGAAGATAGCAACGCCCCAGAAGGACCGAAGAACCCCTCCGTGCGGTTTGCCGCGTCTATTTGCTCATCAGTAGGGCACACTAAGCAGGATCGGCCTGTCCAGAGGTAGACATTGGGAGCTCAGGGCTGCACTGTGATCGTGTTGGACCACAACGGGGATCACATTGATCCAAGCCGTATGCGCGTCAGTCGAGAAGCGCTGAGTTGACGTGGGTCCTAATTTACGGCCGTAGATGTCTGTGGCACGCGCGCAACATAGAGGCCTTACGCCTGTGTTAGCCACATGAAACGCTTCAAGTTGCGGCATGACAGGTTGCCACCTGACGGAAAACTTGGCTCCTTATTAATGCGGCTCTTCTGGCGCTTTCATTTGTGGCCTGGCTCAAGTTACAGCGCCAGGAACCGGGTCCTTTGCTGGCGCGCGGTTTTCGAAAAGCGCGCCACCACACGTTCATTTCCGGTCATATTAATGTGCATGGAGAAGTGGCAGATGCGGGATGAGATGGTGACATAAGTACTTCACAAGTCCGCAATGCTATAAGCAAATCCGTGTGCAAGTTGCAACTGCAGCCCCCGCCCCCCCGGAGCGATGGGCTGCTGCGATCAACGGCGACCAGCTCAGAAAACTCACCGAGCCTACAAAGACCTCTGTGTCGGAGGCAATGAAAAGGCTGTTGAGCGGGTGCAGATGGCAGTGCAGTTTGCTGTGCATGTTGCGGTAGACGTTAAGGACATTGCGTCGACGCGCCTTGGTCTCCGCGACGCCTCGCGCCGCCTGCAGGTTCGCCGCCTCGGGGTCCGATTGGGAGGAGCTGGGCGGAGGGGCGTAGGGCACAGTCCAGCGGCATGTTGTATACTGCGCCGCCGCTGTCAGTTTGAAGACAAAGTGGCGCAGACCGGGGATGTTGAGCTCTGCGACGTCGGGGCAGGCAGAGGAGGCGAGAATGGAGAGACACTCGCCATTCAGGGCAGACTGAAGACGCTGTAACAAAGAGGTAGAGCGGGGGGGGGAAGGGGAGAAAATGACTTAGCGACAACGGCGGGACGAACACAACACAACGGGCTGCGCAGTAAATACGCTCGAACAAAATGGCATTAGACCGGTTGATGATGCGCGTTTATCGGACCGTGTGAAATCCGTGCGGGACCCTAATTACTGGCGTACATAAGTGTAGTGGAATGCCTTTGATGTGGACGTTCCCACCACTTCGGCCACAGCACACAATCTCACCAGAAGTTGGCTAACAGGCTCAACTGGCGCATGCGGGAGAGGAGAGAGTGACAACGACGCTGGGGAACCCAGCTGCACAGCGCATCAGCGAATTCCTCATTATAATTAATTCGACTAACTTGAATTGATCACGATGCGCTAGGCGTCGTGGCTTGGAAAATGCCCCCCCCCCCCGAAGAGGAGTAACTCGGCTCCTCTTAGGCCGCAATGGCTCCTTCACAATGTGGCCTCCACGACACTCTGTCTTTTGTGAGATCTCAGCCGCCCTTACTGTGGCCTAATACATGTGGTGGGACCTGGTCGGGGGTGCGGCACGCGTAGACGAGTTGCGTACGCGCTAACCTCCAATTGCCTTCATACCGTCTTCCCATTGGAGCAAGTCAGTGTTACGGATGTTGCGGAAGTCTGCCTCACTATAAACTATTTCACGGGCAAGTCGCCATTGCTCCGTGGAGCACACGTTGGACGTCGTCACATGGATGAGTCAAGGGTATCTATCGGTGTTTTGCTCTCTTCTATTCATCCACGGAGCTCTACATGGAGTAAGGGTGACAGGAAAACAAGGAGAGCTCATCCAAATGTTTTATATTAAAACTTTAAGGGAAGACGAAGAGCCCAGTAAGGTTCCTTTGGCCGAAGCACACAGCGTAATCAGCCAGCTGATACAATAGGCAATCCGGCGGCGGACAGCGCACCACTATAGCTGACTGGTCGGATACTCTTCGTTCACCTTGTCGGCATAAATTCTCAAAAAGACGGTTTTGGCAGTTAGTTGGTGCAGCCACTACCTTTGACAGATCGGTAAAACTTGCTGAGGAAATAATACAAATGCAGAACGTAATGCCCCTAGTGTGCCTGCCGGTAATCAGGTGGCTTGCTTGCAATGCTACCGCTCAGTTGCTGGGGAAAACATACCGATAGGATCTGATCCTTGGAGGTCTGCAGGGCATAGAATTGATTACTGTCCACAGTCAAGAGCACCAGACAGGAGTGTTCATCCAAGTAGGACAAATTAGCGTAAAAGTAGCCACTAAAAGGGGGTAAAAATGATTAGCGTTAGCTAGAAGCAAAATTACTCACCGACAAGAACAACTACGGAGAGCTGAAAAGCAAAACTGTTTTTCGCATAAATCTACGGGAGTTTCTAAGTAGGATTGGGCACGCATTACGGGTGGTCTTACCCTGGTTCCGGGGGGGGAGAGTTAGATTAAGGACTAGTCTTAGGCTTAGGACGGTGAGGGTTGTTTCATGAGGGCTAGTGTTAGGATAAGAACTATGAGAGTTAGGGTGTGCTAAAGTTAAGTTATAACACGAGAATAGGGACCCCCGGAATTTGGCACGAGACAGCCTGCAGTACTTGGGGATCCAAATTCCCGTGTCCGGTCCCGAGTGGTTTTTGATCCTTCTTCCAAAGCACCAAGAGGGACAGACGTTAGGTTTAAAACAGTTTACACAATAACCGGTGGGCAGACTACTTACAATGTACTAAGTAGTAAAAACCATCCTTGAGCTTGTGTAAGACAGTACAAGGAAAGGGTTCACTCGAATCTTACTTTGGGTTGAATTTGGGTAAGCAAATCGGTAACCAGTTGGTAGGGGCTGCCTTGAAGGATTGCGAACAACGCACAAGGTTGGTGATCAGGTGGATGTCTGTTGGGTGGAGAAAGTGTTTCTTCATGCTGACAATGCACACGACTCGGTAGTTTGTCAACAAGATGGCAAAAACCAGATCCTACAGAAAAGAATTAGAAGGGGGGGGGGTGAAAGACGCAGAACCAACCCGATTTACGTTTTCCACATATAAAGTAGGCCAGTAGAAAAACTAACATATTATGGCCATATTCACGGCGGTTTGTGAAGTCTCGTGTTCCTAAAATGGGACACGCGCTAGATACGCTGGACCAACACGAGGGCTAGATCGGAGTCCGGCAGGAGTTATCAGGAATGTGCACCCATAAAGAATGCCAGTATTGGGGTATGGCGGCAGGTCTAGTTGCAGGTTCATGCCGCGCCTGTTGGGATCCGTGGCGGCCCCTATTTTTGTTACTGTATAAAATCCTGGTCAGTATATGTTGTGGACCAGGGGTCGCGGTGGTATGTCTAGGTGCGGTTTTTGCCGTGTCATCCATCTGCGCCTTCTCCAGCCTCCAGTCTTTTTGAATCTGTCAGGACACCGGACTCAGGTGGAGGAGGAGAGAGTGAGGTAGGCGCTGCGCAAGTCCGCTTTCACCATAAACCAATTCACGCGCAAGTCACCATCCCCGCCCTCATCCTGTTGTGGAGTACACGGTGGACATCGTCGAAACGGACGGTCAAACTGTCGTATGTGAAGTCTAGTCAATTTGAAAACTGCCTCCTTCGCCAGATTTCAACGCCAAAAGAAAGATGAAATCGGCGGACACGGTGCCAGCTGCGCGATCGGCACACGTACCTGATCTGTGCACAAAACAGACGGCAACTAACCTGAGACTTTATGGGCTGGGTAATTGCCTGCACAACGGTATCACGCACGGAGACGGAGAGGGGAATGCAGAGAATGGCGTTGAGTGTTGGGCCCAACTGCGTCTCCACTTGCTCGATGGCGCCCGAGAGGATGCGGCTGTCGCCGATCAGGAGGTTGCGGAGATCGAGATTGTGTTTCTGTGTGAACCACTTCTCAATCCGCTGCACTGTCAGTGCACTGACAATCTACCATTCACGAGGGAGGGAAAATGATGACATTTCAGCAACCACCAGAAACAGCGTCGAACTCAAATCCTAAACCCTGTCTGCTTTGAGTGATTATATACGGTAGCTAGCCTATCTCATGAAATGCTAACCGAAATTGTGAAATGTGAATTCGATTAAAAACGGCTACATACAGTACTTGCGCTAACTCATGAAATGCCGAGATCAAAATTATAGTGGAAAATGTAGCGTATTTTTGGTGTCGTTATTTGTGTTTATTTAGTTGAAATAAGGACGAAAAGACTGTTTTCTGAAGGAAAGTTTGATACGGATCTGTATATTAAATATAAAACGGGCCGGATTAAGGCGAAATCGGAGGATTCCTGATATTCAAGCAGTTTCCTACACTATTAAAGCTTTCGGATGGAAATTCTTTCCGTAACCTTATTAACCTGTTTAAGAAGATTAATAAAAGCACGAAATTTTTTAATAAACTTTCGAACAAAAGGAAAAAATTTAATTTCAATATCAAGAACGTCAGGGAAATGCAGATAAATTATTTCTTATTGTGTTCAGGAAATAACGTGCGATTCTTTAAAAATTCTATTTTACAAATTCGTAAAGTTTTATGTTTCAAAATACCGAAATAAAAAAGTTTATCAGTGTGATTGTTTTACCAGACTGAAAATGCGTGTCGTAAACGAATATATATTGAGTTTGCGCAACATGCCGTCACTTTGCTCTGCCACGCCAAACGATAACTATGTCTAAACAATACTTATCCGAAGTTGACTTCCAGCGCATTCGAAAATTAGCGGCGGAGGGAATCCCGCGTGAGTCGTTAGCTAGTATTTTCAATATTAGCAAGGTCACTCTGTGGCGCATTATTAATGATAAAACTGTTCCTAGAAATAAGATAGGGGGACCAAAACGGTCCACAAGTAAGCAAGACGACGATTTTATTCGCCGTACATTAAAAAAGTTTCATTACATGCCCATTGAGACCATTCAGCGGGAACATCTGCCGATGTTTTCTATGAACATCATTAGAAAAAGGATGAAGGAATTTGAACTGCAGCGGCGGAAGGCCATGATTAAGTCATATTTAAGTAGAAAACTAATTAGAGAACGGCTTTTATTTGCTAAGAATTATATTGATTACAGATCTTCATTTTGGAAGAGCATTTTCTTCTGCGATGAGGTTCTATTTTTAGACAAGCCTACGAAATCGCTCCAAACCGTCATATGTGGAAAGAACTTCCCAAGAGAACACACTACACCGACGGCAACATTCAAGAACTGTCGGCGGATGATGGTTTGGATGGCGAGTAAATTCTGTGAGCGGCCTGTCTGGCGGTCAACATCCGACACCATCAACAGCAAGGTGTTCATTGCAATTGTCAAGGATGCTTTCGGTTACAACGGCATAAGTCGGCGCCGAATGGATACTGTAATTTTGCAGGACAATGCACCTGTCCACCGCTCTAAAGAGGTACGAATTTGATGCCGCTTGCAAATATAATCTAACATTTTAGACAACAACCACGCTCTCCGCAATTGGCCTCCAATCCATTTTCATCCCGGCCAACAGTCCCGATTTGAATCCTATCGAAAATCTTTTTGGAATAGTCAAAAGAAATTGGCACAAAGCTAAGAAGACACTTTCAATGCAGGAAAAATTGGATTTCATACTCAATAATTACATTTTACAATCCACCATAGATAACCTTGTCATGTCTATGTCGGACAGACTTTCTGCTGTTATTAATTCGAATGGACAATCCACGAAGTACTAATTTTTTGTATCTGTTTCTGTCCTTAATTATTTTTGACCTTTTATGCGCCCTCCTCCTTTATACGTCCTCATACGTAGCCTTTATTAACTTGGTTGTAATATAGGCGTTTCTCGAAAATGTGACTTTTGTCGAAAATTATTTATTTTTATCTCATTAAATAATATTTTCTTAACCAAACTTTGGTTTATTTCTTTGACACATCGTTTATTTTCCGCTATCAGACTTTGGGAGCCGTAGTGTTTACCGATTTTGCGTTAAAGTCGTTAACCTGTGTTAATTCGTGACATTTCATGAGTTAGCACAGGTACTGTAGATGTACTGATTCCCGTGCGTCAAAATCCCGGGATATTTCACTCACACCAGGATGTCCGCTTCGGTATGAACTTCTGACCAATCGTCTACAGAAACTACACTCGGCAAAAATGACTACCAAAGTAACTTGAAGCTTTAGCCTTTATTATTGATGCCCTTATAAATTCAAAGTATATTTTACGAAAAACTGCTCAAATATCCTTTGGCGCACTTAGTTGGCAGCAAATCACGTCTACTTTAAAGTTTATACACGAACGAAGGGTGCCTTTCGGTTTTAAAGTTTTTTATGACCACGAAATCCCCATCCATACTGCATCGTAGCTGACCGTTTATCAATGAAGTATACAACATGGCCTACATTCATGAATACCATTTTTAACAGCTTGGACAAATATATGATTTTCCTTACACGGAAGGCATGCGGCATGCGGTTTTGAAGTCGAACATGCAAACGCAACTGCAGGTTGGGTTCAAACTATTCGGGAATCGAAGCAGCTTTTAAAACCGGGAGATACCCCTACTTTGAGTATAAATTAGGAAGAGGACGTAATTTTTTGCCAAGAAAGAATCTCTTCGCGCGTGTTTTCGGTAAAATATATTCAAATTTAAAGAGTTATCGAAATTTAATGAGGAAAATACATAAACAAACATTTCACATCGGGTGTGGTCTTTACTGGCATCTGGAAAGAAGCTCATTCGAAATCCAGCAAGTTGGCGTGACTGAAATGTCTTGCGAGTATGTCGAACGAAAACCCACATTATAACACAACCTATTTTCCAATCGAAAACACTTCTGGATTTCGGTTAGCATTTAATAAGACAGGCCAGCTACTGTAACTAGATGCACTTCAAGATGGATTCCCCAACACGGTCAGCGCTGCAGCGTCAGGCCTAAAACGGGGGCCAAACAGATGCGCACGGGCGTGGGGGACTCTAGATCACGTCAGACACTCTCACCAATCGATAAGAAGTAGATGCGATCGCTGGAAGAAGAGCTTTATTCGTTTTATTTGCTGAAATCTCAGCAACTAGCAACTTGCCCCAGCAGGCAACAATTCTCGATGAAGAGGAGAGCGGTTAATTATCGTAGGTATGCAGTGTCATAGCGACTGCATCCTATAAATACTGCAACTTTCTGTGCACGAATCACCCGTCTCGGTTATTGTCACTGATGATGGGTTCGAGCGAGAATCCGAAAGGTCAGGCGAATAAAGCTCTTGTTCCAGCGATCGCTTCCACTGCTTATCAACTAGTTCCTGGAACTCGCATCTTCGCTTGCGTCGACTCTCACCAATCTCACCTCCAGTCGGCTTGACTGAGGAAAGGGATGTCGATCCTGCATAAACTTCCGCACTATAAAAAATCTACAGGGTTTTCGGCTCGCACGACGTCCTAACAGTCGTGGACTGGAGAACTGACAAGTGGCAGTTCTCGTGATAAGGGATTGCGGCGCTGCAGTGGCATCTTCTCAATGGAATTTGATGGTCACTTCTATCGATGTGAGATTCGTAGGAATGCAACTGGGCTCGTGTGTGTGGCACATACTAGAAGGAGAGGATAATTCGTAGACAACTGAACTTCCAGTCCTTCCAACAATGTTCAGCCACTCCAACTGCAGTGATACGGTGAGAATGTGTCCGATAGTGTGCAATCCCATGCGCAGGCCGTGGGGGTTTGAGATCAGCTTGGCAGACAAACCATCGGGCGTAAGCTTGACCTGAGAACATCCTCGTCTAGGTAGTCATTCTCGTTAGATCGTCTTCCTTTTTACGTCTTCCTTGCGAGAAATACGGAACCCTCCCAGAAGCGAACTATTTCATGTCTTCTCACAGACTACCTTGACAAGATCATATATGGCAGGTGACGTACCACATGAAACGTTATCCAAAATCCTGGAGTAAGATCTCGGTTAGGAAGGATTGCTCCGGTAGGGTTGTAATACTAATCGACATGCAGCATGATACCAAGATGTTTTAGTCAGGTTAGGATGCCAGATTCTGAATGTGTGATTCTGGTCGCCTAAAAGATGTAGCGTCATAAAATAACTACTTAAGCAGTGTGCATGGTTTACGTTGATTTTCAGTGCCCTCGTAGAGCTGAGGGTATTTATGGAAGGTGGGCACAAAAATATTCTTCCTTGTACTCGTTCTGTAGTATATTACGTCTTCTTACCATGTTCTAGTAGAAAAACAGACACCTTTTAGTTTTATAAAAGTTTACCGATCCCCAAATAATTTCGAACCTTACTTGCCGGTTCACTTTCGTTTATGGTTTCCAGACTACGGGTTGCACACTTTCCACTTAAGAAAAATCACATTCGTCAAAGATATTGATGAAATGCCGAACAAAGCTCAGTTAAGTTCGCAATCGATAAGGATTATGTTGTATACATCAAAGGGACGGACTCATTCGAGGTTATTTGAATAGGTATTTTGCTGCCATGAAAATATCATGATTGTAAACTACATCAAACCGAAAGATTTCGTCACTTGAATAAAACTTAAACCTACTCAAATAGATATAGTCGGCATTATTTCTAGGCAACGGATATTTGGGTGCCCTCTCCCGATTGTTACCTCCTGGCGTGACTGGAATATCCTGGGATTATACTGGGCAATAATCAATACTACAATACCAATTAAGCATTACTTTCTAATGGACACCACATTACATAGTGTTAGTTAATACTTTGTGAGACTCGTCACCTACTACGGTCTATATTGTTTCGATAGCACTCCTCCCCCCGCTGTTCTTGACGCATATTTTACGTAAAGGTGGCTGGTACTTTTAAAACTACTGCCACGCGAAAAGAACTCGGTTAAATACAACAAAGAGGGCTGTGGCTGAAACTAGGAGAAGCGTAAGTTTGTCGGCCGCGAAACTGGACATAATCACCAAAAACGTGCAGTTTTGCCAATCGTAAGGTAAGTGCTTTTTCTGATGTATAAAATCGCAAGATATAGTTTTTGACACTGTTTGACTTCGGCATGCAGAACTCCACATGGTCGAGACCAACTTTAACGATAGCGTCGGTTCGTGACACATTTTGGCCGCGGAACAGAGGCGGGAGGTTTTGCTTAGACCCTGGACCCTTGCTGGTGGAGCTGGAAGGACACTAGTGATCACTAGCAGAAGCTTCTTTAAACCCCAATCATACTCCTTCCTCGAGTATAAGATATAAAAAAGACGCGATTCTCTATCAGGCGACTGAAAGAAAGCATATTTCTGTTCGTGGTTTCTATGAAATATATTTGAATTTGCAGGACTATCGAAAATCAATGTGAAAAACGCATGCTACTTAAGTAGTCATTTTTTAATGAGTACGGTTTTTACGGGAGATCAAAAAGCCATGCACTCAAAAGCTGACATCCTGCCGAGTCCGAAATATTATAGGATTATACCGCAAGATAATCAGTTTTGCAGCCGCGCCAAAGTAATACTTCATAATCGGAAACACAGTTCGGAATTTCAGCCAACATTTCATGAGATCAGTCAGTCACTGTATATCAAACTATGGAAAAGAGAACAGCAGTCGGTGGAGATACCTGATTGTAAACATATTTGAGAACCGTATTTAGGTGTGCAGTTGGTGCAACCTGAGGACCGACTGCAACCAGGATCAAGTGACCGCAGGTTCTGAAGACAATCTTCCGTTCCTCAGTGATGATGGTATGCAATTCATCGCCATCCTGACTTGTGACAGACACCAGTGCCTGCATCACCCCCATGAGATGGGCCAACTTCGTTTCATCTCCATACCTAGAGAGAAACAATCAATACGATGAATGACATATGATGACATGAGAAAAATTTAGTATTTATGCCTGGTCAGAGGTTGACGAAACAAGCCAGAAGTGCCGCGTGCTGGAAAAAAACAAGCTTCTAGACTGTTAGGCGCAAGCCCTCGGAGTCCACCAATTCTGATAGGCCAGGCTGACTGGTCAGGCAGGTTTTCCCTACCATGACTACCATGCTCACCATTCACTAGGTGATTTTTCGGCAGAATGAATAATTTTGGAAAAACCTGCGTGGACAGTCGGCTTACTGCATAAGAGTTCGTGGAGTCGATGTCGAAAGGCCGCAGTATGCTGGGCCGGTAACCTGGCCCAGATGTAAAAAAAATTCAAGGCTCTCGATTGGGGCCGCGTAACTTAATTGACTAAGGCGTTGGTTGTACTCATGACATGCACGTGCCGCAGTTTTGCACAATCGGGTTAGCTGAAGGCTAGACTCGTTGGCAATATCAACAAATACAAGATTTCAAAGGACAAAACACTCAAGTGAATAAACCCTTCTACTAATGTTAAAAAAAACTCTTCGAAAAACTCGTGAAGGCACATTTCTAAGATGTTGAAGTGTTTATTCGCCAGCTGTAATGGAGGCTGATTTACGTTTGCAGTTTAGGGTAGCGTTGGGGTGTCCAAATAAAGGGTTTAAAGAGATACGGACGACATGGCGTCCTGCGTGCCTCGACGAATATGGCGGCTATTTCGCTCGGTTCCCATCCCCCCAATCATGTCTCATTTATGGCTCTACAAGGCTGTGGGCGGTGAAGCGGTCGCATACAGAAAACCGCTTCGACTGCGAGCCACACCTGACGAGAGTAAACGGCGGCCTTCCCTCTGCATAGTAGAGCTGTGAGTCGGGTCTAGTTCGGTCGCGGAGAGCAACCAGCTGTGTTGAGGCGCGTACAGGCGGGGGCTCTATGCCGAGTCACAGTCACAACTTCTCAGTGCGGCTAGCCAGATTCCAAGGAAAGGACCACAAGCCATCTCACCGATAGTCCGGGTTGGTTCGAGTCGCTTTTCCAACCGGACGAAGCCCTGACTAAGTGAAAGGCAGCGGAGAACTGAACGGTCCCGCGGGGAGGAGACCCCGCTCACCTTCTCATGAGACAAAAGACCAGAAAGTGTGTTCTAAAATACTGGTGGTCACGTCATTTGAAAACTGACTGTGGTTTATGGACGATGAATGCGCGATCAAAAACCCATACGAAACAACAACCGTCATCCCCAACCTCTCCCCTGCCTAGGATGACTTCACTTGATCTGGCAACGCGAAATGTCTATTCTTTTTTAGATAATTTGATGGCCGGTTGGTCAATGAAGAGAGCATCTCAGGTTGCCCAAGAAGACTTAGTTACAATGTGGGCATCTTAGTCAGCAAGGGGCGGTTCTTGGACCACGGAGAGCTAACTGAGGCTTGTGCAAGATACATGTCCTAAAAGAGCGGCCTCCAAGAAAAAAACGATGACATTGGAGTCGCCTTCTCCATCGGTAACGGCGTTGTTAGGAAGTTATCCTCTGTCTCCCACGGGAGCAACGGCAGCGTCATCTCAATAAGACCTCCTGGAGAAATCTGCTACCAGAATCAGCCTCCTATGGACCCGTAATGACAAGAAACGTCGACACGAAGAACAGCACATCCTCTCTGTGTTCGTGCCAAAGGCGGACAAACTGACCGTCTGCCCTCACCTTGATGTCGGAGTTCATTGTGCCATGCAACCTGGAAAGAGATTCTTATTCGAAATAGTGTAGGCTCCTGCAAAAGCAACGGTCTTCCTCCACAGGGGTCCCGCGCGAAAAATAACATAGCATCAACGCCCAAGTTTACCTAAACAATCGTAAAGTAAAATGAATGCACTCTCAACTACGTCAGTGGCTGGGCAACGTGCCCTTAGGAGACGAGATCGCAGTGACATGCATGAGGCAAACATGGGGAGTGGTGCCCAAATTTTTAACCGATTACCGCCTGCTCGCCCTGAAGATGACGCCTCAAACTCCACCGCAGAGGCGGTTTCTGGGGAAGATGGGACCGCCGAGGTTGAAGACGAAAGTACTGGGTCTGGTAGAACTTAGAGGAGAGTCTGGGCGTCATTTAGGCCCTGAAGGATGAGGATGTTGAGAAAGTTTGAGGCAAACAGCCCCTAACCCCCACCCATAGACGAGGAGGTCGGCGATCCTGGGATGTCAGGTCGACTAAGTAAGGTGGACTTTCAAAGGTCCATCTACAACCTGCGAAAAAGACATCAGTAGACTCCCGCTGATAGAGACCAGTGTTGGTCTCCAGCGCTCCCCTCTCCCCTTCAAAAGACAATCGCGCTGGTAAAGCAGATAAGAGCGCTGGACGCCGGCCAAATTACAGTCGGGGTCTGCGATCACGATGGCTCTCCACTTTTGCGCAAAACAACCCCACTGTTCCGAGAGGTGTAGCGAAAGGAGTGTAATTATCGCTACCTACACAAATGCAAAGGAAAACGGCAAATGTGCAATAATCATCGGTAAATTCCCCGGTATTTTTGCTAAAATGTTCACTGCCTCCTGCCGAATCGTTTGCATTTAGGTCCAGAATAATGACTTCTGTGGATGAACGTGAATTCCGGAAAAACTGCGGAGCCATCGATGTGATTTTTGCACTCTGACAACTGCAGGAAAAATTCCAAAAACGACGACAAGTCTTTGCAACACCTTTGACGCTCTCATCAAAATCTACACAGCGTGAACTGAAATTGGGTTTGGAAAAGGCGATGAAATTCGGATGACCAGAGAGCTTTAGGTAAAAAGAAGCGGAAAACATAACGACAGTAGTTTAAAAAAATCAGATGGACACAGGGCGAACGAAAGCGTACTCGCGCCGCTTATTATAGCGGATGAGTTATCCAAGAAGACTAGTTTAACGTTGTGGTGTGCCTAGATCCTAGCCTACCTGGCTGCACTTTGCTCCCACACCAAATCCATCGAAACCGGGTTCAACGGAGCAGCAAGCCAGTTTGCACGCGGGAATCAAGGGGCTTCACAATCGGGTACTTGGACTGTACGGTTGTTTGAAAAACAACGCGTTGTAGAGGATTCCTGAGAGGCTTACGGAGTCATAGAAACTGAGGTGTGAGATTCCTTCTGGGAGATGGTGGTGAGACATCTTAGGGCTTACGTCCGTCTCCAGCCCGCAGTGGTCACGGTCCAAGCTATACAAGGATGTTTTTTGACGCAAGCGTCGAGTATTCTGGCGCCAACGGTTCGGCCGATATATTTCGGTATGAGCAATCACAAAGTTTAGGATAGGCTGGGGGATCCTTCCCAATCGTCCCTCAAACATCGGACAGTGTTACATGCGTGACGGCGAAACAGGGTATGTTTGGTGAAGCCGTTGACCATAGTTAGACATGCGATCAAATTCATTCAATCCTGATTCTGTGGGCATTTTTGGCGGATTCAGTTTTGCTGATAAAAGCGAACAGGAGAATTCCAGGAAGCAGTTTAGAAATAGAAGAAGGTGCGATCACTGGATCGCATCAATGATCGCATCTTCTTCTTTTTCTGGATTCAGTTCTCTTTAACACGCCTTACATTAAATTTAACGACTACCAACAAGTGTGATATAGTGAACTATGTTTCACGTTGAATTTCCAGGTACGTGCGCATCCCCGCAGGGCTTCATTCGATTGGGGGTGCTTTGTGTGACTAATTTTCATACGTCTGATAGGACTGTCGAGCTCGCGACCTCAAATCCTACGATAGGATTTTGGGGTTCGGCTTTAGTTTTAGGAGTTCCAGTTATTCCATGGCTTTTTCGGCTTACTTCGGTGATTCGTTACAAGGAAGAATAAAGCAGGACAACGAGTGTTAAGGAGCGATCTTCAAGATTCAACTTTTTTGAACTGAGGGCTAAACGGATTGGTGACAGGCCATTAGTTGCCGCACATCTGCAAATGTTGACCAACCTGACAGAAAAGTAGCAATGGATATTGGTGAGGTCCGGTAGACGCGGTTCGGGCAAACAAAACAAAACAAAACCAAAGGTCGAGCAGTTAGGAAAATGATTATTCGTGCTACTCAGGATAAAAATATAACCTGGAATAAATTGGTTTTCCAGCATCGCTGAGCACAAAGACATGAAGGTCATCTGGTTCTAGACCCAAATCTTTGGCACACAGAGGCTCGCGCATCAACTGCGAGGGTGAGATTGAAAGACTGGACAGCCGTTGTTGGTGAATTTTGGGTATATCACAGGGCGCTTCGTTGGGCAAACAATTGCTTGGCGTCTGAATTGTGTCAGTGGCGACAGTATCTTTAGATTCGGAGGAGGAAGGTAGATTACCGTCATTCGGAGCAGGCATCTCCATCAGTGAAGTAACTTAAAGGATAGAAGACAACGGTAAAGATCAGGTTAGTGGTGTGGGTGTAATCCTACCAAGCCAGTTCGAAGAACGCTGTCCATGGATAAGAGGGGTTTAGAGAGAAGCTCATAAAAATCCTTCGTATGGAACCGGGGTGCCGAGGGCTGAGGTCTTGCATAAAATATATATGGCAAAACCTGATGACGACACCGCTAAATGACTACAGTGAACCGCCACCAAATCAGTTTATTTACCACCGCTGCCCTTCGTTTCGCCTATTGACTCAAAGCATCGGGGGACAGACAACCTCTGAGACATAATCCGAGCAGCTGTCGAAGACCCGCTTGTATTCGAACTGCGAGAACTGACGCGCTCCGCAACCCTGATCCAGAAGTGCAGGCGAATTGTATGCGAACCGGACCACTCAATCAAGAAATAAGTACTAATACTGAACTGCCTAACATTCGAACGTTCTTTAATCCTGATATCCATGTCTGAGGGCGCGCAGTTACCATCAGTGGGCTGTGGATGTCTGCTAACTGCACGGCGTTTGAACCTGCAATTCTAAGTCTCGATAATTCGAGATCCGGAAGTCAACTTACACTCCACCCTCTATTACAGCAGTCCACGCGACTCTTCGGGCAGACATGGTATGGTTTCCACCTCTCGCAGGAGGCAAACCATGCATTGCTGTTTGGGAGTCAGTTAATGATTTGCTAACTTACGAACAACCTAGGGGCCCCTAGACTAACTTATCTGTCATTTCCTTCAACGCGCCAAAATTACCTGACGACCAGCGCGACGAAAATGCCCATTCACAGCTGCAAGAAGTAGCTAAGACTTCCTCGGTATGATCTAGCGATCGGTGCTAAGGACAAGAATGTCGGGTTTGGCAAGGCGACTCTGTAAATAACCGTCTAGTTGGCGGATTTAGACTTGATTCTCGATGCGACAATTATGAAAACTCTTGAAGTTCTCTGACGAGAACGAGCATTCAGTACTGCCGCAAACATCTGCTCGTCATGCTAACTCATGCGCTGAAGAAATTATATCTTATTTACTGTTGTTTTGTTTCTTGTTTTGGTCTAAATGAGTCGGGTGCAAGATGGATAGAGCCAAATTCTAGGTTATTCATTCGTTCTGGTTCTTTCGTCTTACTTTGTTCGTGCTCTCTCCCTCGCGTGCTTGTGGCAGTCTTGATTACGACACTGCTGACTTGGCATTCAAATGGTGGTTGTACGGTTAGCCAGAGTAGCTACATCCTAGTCAGTTTAAAGTTTCGTAGCTGGTCTCACGACAGCAGATGGATACGTGGCGCGGAAACTGCCAACGCCTGTAAGTCAGACCATGCTAGCATCTTAACGCTCCTGACAGTTCGTCTTTTATTCTCGCCAGACTGCTCATATGCAGGACGCCTTGATGTCGTAAAAATACACATATCCAACATAGAAAGCCGGCTGAGCTTTGCAGCCTGATTCGAAGTAGAAAGCAGTAGCGAGTGGCCACCACAAAAGTCCTCGGTTAGCAACGCAGATTGGAAAATTTTCAAACTCACCCAGCTGTCTACCCAAACAACGCGACTTAGGTCCCGCACTTGACTCTGCGATAACTGAGGGAGATGACGGCAAAGTCGGTTAGGCATGACCGCAAAAATACTGGGTCGAGGCGGAGACCGGCATAGAGCCGGCCTCGAATCACGGCGGCACTTGAGAACCCCATCAACTTATTCAGCAGTCGATACCCTGCACTGACCGACACTGCTCCTGATGTAAATGGTAAATTTACTGTTGAAGACCTAGCTAAGTTCGAGCACTGCAGGGGGCACTTCCTCAACTTCGATGGCTGAACTGTTATCCTCGCTCTCTGTGTCTGCCTTCGGCGGGGAAGTTCTACACTTGTTTGACCCACCTTCCTAGGGAAAATCACCGCCACAATCCTCAGGGCTAGGGGTTGGAGGTATGGGTCAAGGTTGGGGGATTAGAGGTTAGGGGTTGTGGGTATGGGTTGGGTTTAGGAGCTAGGGTTAGGGTTTAGGCTAGGACCTGCCTACTGCAGGTACGGCTACGAAAAAATATCCGACCATTTAATGTTGTCAAATTTACACCGAAGAAGGCGGCTGGCCAACATGGACTATGAGGACAATATCAGTCGGTTATCGCTAAGGTGATGCATTAAGGAACGGGGCTGATGCGCGGAACGATAACGCTCATGTGGTTTCCAAAATCTTTAGAGGTTGCCTCCTCTAGCGCCTTGACTCGAGAACCTAAGGACAAGGCGGTGGTTGCACGCAAACGTATTTTATGAAGGGTCATGGTCGCCATGTCACAGTGCCGTCATCGGGCTTTGAGGCAGTTTATAAGACACTCGGCATGACAGACCTCCACGCTTCGCGCTCTGGTAGTATTGAAGCTGTTGATCCGCCAGTGCTTATTCGCCAGACCCAAGAACTCTTTTATTTCGCAGCTAACCACAGGCCAAGGCTGCTTCATTATCTGCTAACTCTGGGCTCGCAGGGCGGACAGATGCTGGGCTAGAGGGTAACACGTCTTATATATTAGTAAACGCAGGCTAAATAGTACCAGAATATAGAATTGGTTCTTGGAAGTTCAGTATTCCGTCTCAGAAATTGGAGAGGAAACTTGGTCAAGCTCCCCAGATTTGCTGCCTCATAACGGAGCGCCCGGAAAGGATATAGTCTGCAGCATCAAAGCGGCCAGTTCGGTAAGGCATAACCATAGCAGTTAGATGAGAAAACAAGAATTACAATCTACAGACCAAATCGGCATTATCTTGTACCATGCAGGGAAGTTTGCTGTGGGAATATTCAATTTATAATGTATCAGGGCAACGGAAAAAGGGGTGGGTGTAAATCTTCTCCGAGCTAACGGCCTCACACATGGCACACAGAGTGAACTGCGGCTAACAATATACTGTTGAATCACATAAAAGACCGATGATGCGTACATATGCCTCTACAGGGCAGAACGTTAAAAACGCTATGACTCATAACGGTCCTTGGCCTGTTTCGATCGTAGCTACCTTAGCCTGTTTAATACATGCGATTCTTATCTACCGGCTGCCGACCATTACCTCTTGCAAAATGAATACCAAACCTCATAGGCACGTCTATCAGTAAGTGCAGAAGTCTTTTGGGAGCAGTGTCAGTTGACAACGAGACGTCGCGAGACAACGCGCGTTCAACGTGATCCATATTCACACGACGTCTAACGTGTTTGTGGCCGCCCTATAAGGGGGTCATCTGGGTTAACTCCGCTTTAAGTGTCAAATGTATAGGTAATTCTGTTTAGTACAGTTCACTTTATGGCCATCACAAATGCTTAGCGAACGAGACGTCAAGAATGGGGTGAATTCGAGAACTAACAGCGGATGTATATATATATATATGGATAGCCCTATTCCTGAATGCGGACAATATCACGCTAACCTCAGCCCTCGAAACTACGCGTTTACCTTAACCCTCATGCGTCAAGTTGACCTTAACAATTTAAGTGGCACTAATCCCAACATCAACATGGATCTACTTTCATTGTGTAAACCCATTATCGCCGCATATGGGTTGGATTTGTGGGGGATTTTACGGGTGGGCTTGCAGTGTATACCAGTCCTAACAGTCATGTATGACTGTTACACGAATGAAATTACCCTGCGCCAAGCTTTACTTAGGTGAGGAGCAGCACATCGGGCGCAATCGATCTTGCGAAAACTTTTTCGTGCGGTAAGGTTTAAAAAGAGCTTAGTTCGGATGTTATCATAAATAAAAAGTGAGATAAGGACGATCAACCGCCGAAAAGATCAGCGGGTAGGTTATTGATTTCCCCTCCTTAATAGTAGCCCATTAAAAAACTTCGTGCATGTCGCATGCGGAGTATTTCCGTTTTATGGGATTATCATCAAATCACGGACTTTGGAGTAACAATACAACCGTTTTCAGTAGTTTATTGAAACGCTGAACATTGCCAATAGAAGCGAAGAGCCGAGTCCCAGGAAGTAGTCTTGAAGAAGGAGACACGATCGCCGGGACAAGAGCTTTATTAGCCTGACGTTTCGGATTCCTACTCGAATCCATCATCAGAGACAAAAGAGCAGAAACGGGTGTTTCTGCTCTTTTGTCTCTGATGATGGATTCGAGTAGGAATCCGAAACGTCAGGCTAATAAAGCTCTTGTCCCGGCGATCGTGTCTCCTTCTTCACGCTGAACATTGTTATAGCATTTAAGAGCATAGCCGTATTCTAGGATCAGCACGGAAACCCCTTTCAAATGTTGTGAAACATAAAGGCCCCGGCGTCCTAATGACCTCACCGGAACAATCGTCACAGTGTCAAAGGACAGCCAAACGTGCGATAAGGGTATTTTTACGCTAAGGCAAGAATTTGTGCAGATCAATAAAGAGCTGTTCATAAAAACTTACGGGTATTCGTTCGGTCTCAGTACAGGCCTGGCGGCCCTGGTTGAAGAAAGATTACCAACAACCGGAAAGAGTACGGGCGATAGCTACTAGGGTATTCAAGAATATTGACCATCTGCCTTAGAAACCAGGCTGGCCGAACTAAATCTGTTTCCCGTCAATTACAGGCAACTGCGCGTCGACCCCATTCAAACCTACAGATTTTCAGACGCCGAGAGTGCGCCCTGGGCTTTGACGAATTCTACATAGTGGCTGGGACAGACCACCTGTGAGGTCATCACTTTAAACTGCACAGGGAGATCCCGAATACGAACTCAGACGAGCGCCTTCCCGTAGCGACTTCTTGGAGCATGGAACGGACTCCCTGATTCAGTCGTTTTCTCCGAAACTTTTGAATCCTTTACGTGCAAATAAGACGCTCATTTTCCGAGTTGCTACAGTACATTTAATGCCGATTTCTAGTGGTGGCAGTGTGCGTTTGACTTGCACATACCGTTAACTTTAGCATTTCCAGATTTGCTGATGTAGCAATTAATCCTATTTCTGTTTATCGACATGAATAGGCAGCTCAAGCGTGAAAGTCTCATTCCCTTTATACCCTGATTTAAACTGACTTAAAAAGGCCGCAGTGCGATTGCTAAGCGATTGGTTTATTTTCCGAAGTAGGAGAGAAACCAGCAAAGTGGTTTTGCGATGCCTGTGAGCATGCCAGCCGATGTGGAAAACGAGTCTAAGCATGCATAAGCAAAAATAAGTCAGCAATTAAAATAATTGTTTTGTGCTTTAACAGTTTGAAGGCGCGCAAAAACAATTTGGATAAGCGGAAGACGTGATTGTGTAGGTGAAAGCACTCAGAATTATCCAAAGCGTTTTTCGTCTGTGGTACATATTTTAACACGACGCTTGACGTCGAAATGCATACTTTTTTGCATAAGTGTGGATCAATCTCGAACCTTGTTGTAACGGGCGGACTCTAATTTCTTTGGATAACTTTTTCTTCTGCATGGAATAGGGTCATTTTTCCATACTACACGCTTTGCTCTGTGTCTATTTCTGGGCTTTCCCAACGTCTGGGTCAGTAGCGAAGGGCGTATGTTAGATGCCCATGTCATGAATTCTCAAACAATTTCACTAACTTGCGAGCATGACAGCGTTGGGAGAACTACCTTGCATCCATGTTGCCTATCCCGGGAAGTGACTGACAACGTCCTGTGCCATCTGCTCTTCGACTCTTCTAAGGCACAGTGAGAAGACAGAGTAATTGAAAATGAGTTGCTTTCTTGAGTTTCCGAAGTGAGCAAACATATTTTAATGTTTCAGAGTGAGTTCCAGAACAACAGTTCGTTAATAATGCTTCGTTTGTGTCAGTCAAGCAAGACTAACAGTCTCCAAATCTATAACTGAGCTAGCATTTGTTGTGACGGCTTCCATTTAGGCTTCACTCAGGCTCAGTCACTAACGTCAATCTGATTTGCTAAGAAACTGGTTGATAGATACATTTACTACAAAATTCCGCTGTTCGATCGGTATCTTCTTGAATTAAAGTGTGATTCAGTGCGAGAATCATTTTTGTATCACAAGAGGGAATGATCCGTAACCAGCCTCGGTAGGTAGTTCCGATGTATTATATTTGTGAAATAAGCCAAGCGCAGGCCATCATGAAGCGCGAACATGGACTGGAAATTCGGTAGATGCCAATTTTCTAACAGAGGCTACAACTATTTGCAAGCAAATGTTCTACTTCAAGTGACTGTACTGTTTAACAAATCAGTAGACTGAAGTTGTAAAGAATCTGCTTAACTGGACAAGTGTGCGAAAACCCCGCTGAACTCAAAGGAGTTGGTTTCTTTATATCTGTGTCCGCTACAGTCAGGAGTTTCGTGAGGCATGAGTGTCTTCAAAGGAATTGGTGTTGATAAGTGTCTATAGGTTATGGTATCTTAAATTGGCTTTCGCGAAGTACCTCTATGACTTTTAATTAAATTACTAAGGACAGAAAAAAAGACTTTCCAAACGGCAGCTTGGCGCCTTTTGGGGGCGTGGACAAGCGGGACTTTTCTGTACTCTTGGATAAAAGTCGTTCTTAGATTAGCTTTAACACGCATGGTCATACTTTGGACAAGAAACGTAGAAATGTTGACGTGTGATATACAACTTAACAGTTTGGTTTTCCCATCACCTCGAGGAGAAGCCAAGTTAGTCATTAATTTAATCTTATGTTTATGGTGTTGTGGAAGAGCACATTTGCTATAAACAAGAAAATATACGATCACTTTCTCAGATGGCTTGCTAGAATGTTCTCGCTTTCTTCCTCTCGACCCAGCAGAGAGAAGTAAAATGGTTTATAGAGTTCAAGTCTCTGATGGGTCCTGAGCATCACAACGATATTGCATTGGTTCACTTCACCTTCGAACACTAGCACGTAAAAAACTCATCAAAAGCGCCGAATACTCCAGAGAAAAAACAACAACGTAATTGTTAGAACGCTGAGGGGAACAACAGGTTGCGGGGACAAGAGTAGGCAACCCCTGCAGAAGAGAAAATCAAGTATTCTCGACCCTCAAGTGGACAATCCGACAGGCCTGATTCCACATGCATACATCTATGATTTCGAGTAAGACCTGTAGTCTCCTAGTGTCGCAGGGTGCGAAACACCAATCTTCTGGAATATTGGGGTAACCTGCAATTACTAGATATCTAAACTTCAGACCGACTGCGATTTGAAATTTCTGCGAGATGAAAACATTATAATTCGCATTGGCTTTGATTGGGCGGTAAACGAAACCACTGAAAAATGAATACATCCTCTTTGTCGTGACTACTAACCAAAAGCTATCTACTACTATAGAAAGCTTGGGATGGTTCAACAACAAAAATAAAGGTTTCTAATTCACAAACATGCAGGTTTCTCCATTACAACTGTCTTGACCGTCATCCCGAACTTACATTTGGCCCGGAAAGACAGTTAGGCATCAGCTACCGAAAACATTATTCATTTCTCAGTTATAAATGCAATGCCATAACAAGTGTTACGCAACTGGGTCTAAAATGGATGCATCTTATTTCCCAAGGACATAGGACTTAGAACAAGGAGCTAAGGAGGTGAATAAACTGTTCCTACTGGGAGGAAACTCAATAATACTGTGGTCAACTATCCATGGATGATGGGGTTTGATTTCCTCGATCAATTCTGCAAACATTTGTTGGCATCAAAACCGCCGAATTTGGTTTAGGACTGCAGGATTTGCAGAAGGAAATGACGGAAAAAAACTGAGCACTGCTACAAAATTTCTGCGCTTACGTAGGGAACCCATGTACAAGGTACTGCAAAATATTCCAGTTGATATGACACTTAGGACCAAGCGAGACCATTTGTGCAAATTGAACCTTCGTGTTAGGATCTCGCCAGCCAAGCAGCTGTGTGGTGAATGCTCTTGGAGGCGGGAGAGGCTGCGTTTCACTTAGAAGATGAACGCCAACATGTAAGAAAATATTGGCCCGCAGGGCTTAGCTGCTTCGCCATAAGTTCTGGCGGGCAGCTGGAAGTGGGCTATGTTGGGGAGTGTAGTAGCCGAATTTGAGCGTGTAACAATGTAGTAGACGTTGACTACAGCTGGTTTTACACAATGCTAAGGGATAAAAAATGTGTATGAGCCTTCGAAGTATTCAAGTTCTTTAACTTTCTCAGTGTGCGCGTACGGTCGAGAGGAACAAAACAGTGTCACTGACGACAGAATACTTTGTCGCACCTCACATCGAGAGGATGAGAACATATTCCATATATCAGAAGGCATTTACTGGCTTGCTGGAATCGCGATTTAACGGACATAATGGTTTAGCACCTATGACTAAATCTGAAGCCGTAACGGTGCACAACTTCGCAGGAACCCTCGAGGGCATCAAAGTAAGTCAAGATATTGCGCAAAATCAAATGCTGTTTACGTTTTATCCGATATTCATTTTTGCAGCAGTTTCTTCGGTGAACTGGTAAGTCTGCTTTTTAAAAAAAATCGGATGTTCTTCCAAAGCCTCCATTTGGAAATTAATCTTCAACCTCAAAAAATATGCTTCGTTTTAACTAGCAATTCCGTATTCTTGTATATTGGAAATATTCAGGGTTTTGATCTGGACAAGAGAACTTTGCAAGTTGAGATGTCGGCTATGTCTAAAGAAGGGTGTAAACTTCAGCAGTCGATTTTTTTAATCTTCGGTCATGCTTTTATATCCAGAGCTAGTGGAGAGGGTAAAATATAAATTTCCAGGCGCTCATTTTGGAGACGTTTAATCTTTAAAACAAAATCACCTCCTACTTTAGGGAAATAAAACACGCTAGTGATTGCAACGGTGACTACAAAGGGTGTGACACTACGTAGAAATCTCAAAGATGGGCACATTACGCAAAAAAATTAACGAAATTCGAGTACAATAACTAGAACAACAATGGCCAGACTGGCAAAAATTGTGTGTAACCATAGGGGAAAAACTGACGAATGGGCTTAAAACATATATGGATTGCCAAGACTTGTCGAATAAGAACCAATGATCCCCTTATTTTTCAAGAACGGATCGCTTGGGAAAGCATAATTTTGGAAAAATTTGGAGGCGTTCGTTGACCACGTTGTGTGCCATGTTCCTTCTGTTGTGCCGTGGCGGTAAAATTGAAACGTAAGCAGGCGGTCTCACAGTGGTTAATTGCTTGTTTACTGGCAGGTCATCTGTGGCACACGCCGGTGTGCTGTTTAACCACGTCAGCCACTGTGCTTGATCACGACTCTGGCTGCGCTGACATCGTCCTGCCACCGAATCTGGCGAGGTGACGGTCAAGGGAGTGTGGCAGATGCTGAGCACGTCTGGTGCTTATATAAACTAAGTCATGCGTACTTCACCGTTATTGTGCCCACTAAGTGCATCACACGGTGAACGTCGGCGTTCACGTTGGTCAAGATATTTATGCGTTCATAGAAAATTATGGACAAAGACAAGGAAGAGGGAGATGTCGATTTGTGCCTCGTAAGCTAGCGGAATCCTACTTTACTATAGAATATGGGAATACATTCAGCTGGATTAGTCTGATAGGAAATGGCGGAGTTCAGAGACCGTCCAATAGCTTTCGCGTCCATCGCTGCACTCACTTGTCGACGTCACTATCTTTCATAATCGGGGATCTATGTTGGCATTTCGTATTTAAACTGTGGTCGAACGGAATTGACAAAGCTCCACGCGACGAGCTCGAGACGAAAGACAGCATGCCTAGTCCACTGCATGGTTTTTGTTGCCTTTTAGACGACTCTACTGCGGTGTTCGGAGGGTAGCATGTTTGAAGTTGCCCAGATATCTATATCTTCATGCGTATCCACATTAGTTAGTGGAATCCGTTTTTTAGTGTACTAATGTATTGGGAAACGCCTCCAACAAGCTTCCAATAGTAAGATTACGCACTTGGATAAATTAGAAGTTAAAAGCCACCCGGAAGACCATGCAGCCAGCTCATCAACAAATTTCTGTATCTTCTGCGTGTCGTTAGTACAGCTTGATGCTTTCCTGATGTCCATGTCATCTTTAAACATGATTGCATTGCAGTCAGGGCCGTCCTTGCAGTCGGTCCCGTAAATAGGGGAGAGACGAAAGATATCGCTTATATTTAAGACTTCCAAAAGTGTTTATCTGAAAGTCTTCGGTTTATTTGTCTGTATCTGCCTAATTCGTCCTGAGTTTAATTGTGTTTGCCCATTCGGATCTCTCATAGGTGTAATTTTCGTATCTTCTTAAAAATTTTTTTAAAGGGAGCGTTTTTTCCGGCCATTATATATAAACAGATAATAGGAACAGAAAAATAGAAAAAGAGGTAAGTAAGACTCATCCAAGTAACTTCATTTCAAGACGAAAGATGTACTGATTCATTCAATATCCGCTCAAACATTTGTGTATGGAAAGGGTAAAAGTGGGCTTGCAATGCAGGTGAAAAAACTGACGGCTATGCCACCGATCATTTTCGGTTGAGAAGCCGTCATCAGTCAGCCCTATTTCAGCTTGGATAATCGTGGACAACGACTGGACAGCAAATCTTCGAAATCTTTGGCCGTGATAAAAATATGTTGACAAATGCAAAGAAACACTCCGAATTGCAGTTACAGGCCTCACTCAAGTGGCTCATTTTTGGAACGTCTTAATGAAGTAACTGATAACCAGCTCACCCAAACTCAGCTCTCCTGTGACTAAGCGGAATATGTCTGGGTATGACTCACGGACGATGCAAGCAGGTCAGGCATGGCTATTGGACATTTTAACCTCGCTAGTGGTATTATGTGCATGCTGCATGAACCGCAGTCTTCCCCATAAATCACGTAGAGGAACACCAGATAGTGACCTACTGTTAGACCTACTGTTAGACGACGTAGATATTATCGAATGGTCCCTTAAATGACCATGAACAGAAAATTCGTCCTCGAAATCAAACATAGAAAATCATTTTCGAAGTATCCTAAATGAATTCCTGCAGCACTTAGCAAGTTATCAGGAGATTAAGACCAAAACTTACATTAATTTTATCAAAATGAGAAATAAATATAAAGTGCAATTTTGAGCATGTTTTAATTCACCGAAATGTCTGCGGATGAACGAAATAAGTTGTCCGAGATCGCTAGCAATCCAAGCACTAAGGCCGTGGGTAAGTCGTAGCTTCATGTTTGAATACTTTGCGTTGATATCGAGAACCGTTAGTTTATTGCAAACGAGACGTTTGTCCGGTGTAAGAGTGAATCCTAAATTTCATTCAAATAATCACCTGCATATCTCGTTGCCATCGACTTTGTAGTGGTCGAAGACGGCAAGGGTAGCAAACACCGAAGGGATTCTTACTAAGACTGATTTGAACAGAGACTTAAACATGCCGCAATACTCATCCACACGCAAGGGAAGAAGAAGCTTCAGGTAGGCAGTAAGGTATACTGGGAGGAATAGAAAATATGAATACGTATAATAGTACTTAATTGCACAAAGGAGATGAGTCACAACAAGGGAGCAATCTTTCTGGATGGTAAGTTGACACTGACATGCTATCTAAACAACCGGCGGGGAACGCAGCGCTGTGGGCAACCGCAGGGGAAGACCGAGAGAGATGCTGACGTAGGGAGAGAGAGAAATGCGAGCGTTACGGTAAGTTGCAGGAAGGAGGTCGGCGATAGTGAGAGGAAATGACACCGACTATCTTCACCGACACCGTCCTAGGTCCGTGCATGCGAAAGTGCCTCTTCATCCAAACAACCCTATACAGATCGTGGGGCGTTACAACTTCTTTAAGAACTATGGTCGCAACTTTTTCTGACAAAACTTTGTAATAAAAAAATGGATTTTGACACCTCCCCTTTCCCAGATCGTAGCACCTCTCAACAAAGCAAGTACATATAATTAGTTTCAACTAGTTGTATTATGCTTCATTCAAGATGCCTTTACAGGCATTTTTGAATTTAGAAGAATAGACTCACGTTGCGCCATATTTCTCATTTTTCAGTCGCCGGATACTGAGGTTCTAGTCTTTGTGAAAGATCGTCATGCCTGCAAATCTTTTGTGAGAATTTTTTTAGTTCGCCGTAGTACTTCTGAGGGATCTAAATGATGTTTTCATCTTCGCATACAGTAGCCGTTTGCTACATTTCCATAGAAGAGTTATTTTAGCAGACGACTCTTTGTAACATCATTACACAATTACTTCATTGAAGTTGCATCCACTTCGGCATCGCAAGTAGGCGCTACTGTTTGTCAATCCCAGGACCTAGATGTCCGGAATCTGTTATTGCCTCTTAATCTTTAGAAACAGCTGAAGAAATCGTGGCGTAAGCGCCTGACATTACTTGCGTGGCTCTGGGAAGTGTTTTAGATTTTTTGCATTTCTAGTTTAGTGTTGAAGAGGATACCGTAGGGGTTCGACACGGAATATTGCAGTCTGTCGAAGACTTGACTGCTTTTGGAAATCTAAACGGCAATGTCGTCGTCACTCTCACTTTTTCCTCAAATCGTGTTTCCCCAAGGTATCCGAACTCGGATGTGTTTGTTTTCACTAGTATACGGAACCCATAGTACTGGGACTTCACGCCTACATTCGTTTAATATTTTACTACATGCCACGCGATCTACTTTAAAGTTTAACTAATTACTGACGCTTGGTGTTAGGAATGGTAAATGCTGTTTCGTGGCGAATGCCAAGGCAGAGAATTCGAAGTGTTTACTGTAATTTTACGATTATTTAATCTGCCGTAGCGTTATGTTTGGTCACATTTTTCATCCACTGAATTAGTGCCTGGAAAAGATCTGCAGCACACCGACTGGCTGAGAGGGGCATCATAAGCGAACCGACATGCGGCAGGCGAGCAGAAGCCGCTTTGGAGAGCACTAGATTAAAATAAATTTAGGCCTCCAAGTGGACCGCAGCTAACGGGTTTAGTATTAGCTGAACCAAGATCAAAACGGATAAACAAAGCGGGGAGTTTAAAAAGCAGCTCTGTCAACCACGTCTGGACAGTAATAGGGCAGTTTTGGGTCAGAATTATTGTCTAACAGCACATACGCTTGAAGTAGGAGACAATAGGGCTCCTGCTTTTTGAAAAAAATAGGGTTTTTTTTACTCTTATATAAAATAACCACTTTTCGGCTTTTATAAATCAAAATTTATGTTTCACAGCATCACGGCTATGTACGATTCAGTGGATTTTTTTCAATCCTTGTCTTAATAATATTGCGAAGGGTGTAATGCGGTGTGTCCCGACGTCTTGAGCGAAAATGTCCTAGTGACTAGTTTCTTTTTACGGAAATGAGAAAGGACTGTAATTAAATTCTTGACTGCGGATCCATGCAATTTAACCCACAGCATCCCATGTGGTGAACTGATGTTCTCATCTGTGAGTAAAGCTTTACTGGGTGAACCGATGCTCCACTTTCAAAAGAATTATTGGTAATTTTGACTATGCCGCCTCCAAATTGTGGTAAGTAAAATGAGCGCTTTTTTCCGGTCATTTTAAAAAGGGAACACTCAGTGCTCATTGGAGACATTTTAAGAAGTTCGTCTTTACAGACTTCTATGAAGGTCCTCTACTGTAATATACTTTTATGAATCAGCAAAAATGCAAGCAGCGACTTGGTTTGTTTTTTTTAGATCGGCCTGTGTCTCACACCCTATGGAGTACCCGATTGTCGTAGATAATGGAGCATACGAATGTCGTGCTGGATTTTCTTTCAAGCAAGAACCCAGTCTCGTTTTCCGGAATCTTGTGCTGAAGTCTAGATCTCGGCAGAAGGCTGTCTTTGTTGGTGAGCATGACCCAACGATAGACCCCAGTCAACTAAATCCAAAGTCAGCCTTTGAACACAATCTCGTGACGCAACTCGATGTCCAGGAGACCGTATTCGATCACGTATTCCAGAAACTCTGCTCGGAATCTTCGTCTATAACCAGCCCAATTGTTTTAACTGAGGCACTTTGTTGTCCACAGAAGTGCCGTGCACGTATGACCCTGTAAAAATGTTAACCATCAACTTTTCATTCAGAGGTTACTCAGCTTCTCCTGGAGACCTACTCAGTCGAAAAGATTGCATATTTTGTTGATGGTCTCTCTTCCTACTACTCAAATTTCGGTTCCGCCAGTGACCGTAAGTTTTTGGTGAAGTGCGATTGAGATACACTGACTAACTTTTTTAAAATTTAAAACAACTCTCATAGATCGTAGGTCTTACACTTGACTGTAAGAAAGGGGCAGCTCGTACATGTAGAAAATGTTTTTTGTTTTCAGAAACGTGATTGAACCGCTGACCACTAGAATTCGTTTCAAATGCTCTAATATCAGGCTATCTTGGCTAAAGGAATTTCGATTGCTTTGGCTACCTGCCTTGCGTAAATACGACAGCTAGGCGGTAGTGTGCCAGTGCCTTCATTTTAGTCTGAAATTCTGTGGCACGAGGTCTGTTTGGTGTTTCCCTAAAATTCAGGTTTTCCGTAGGCGTTTCGTCAAACAAGAGTTCTGTCTTACCATTTCACAGCAGAAATACTATTCTTCAGCCCCCAATGAACAAAACGCTCACTTCCTAGGGCCGTCTGCTGCATGCAAACTTTCAGTCCGACGGCCATGGCTGTTTTCAGCTAAGACTGAGGTCATTTCGAATAGCCTGCTGTACGGCCGCCGAATCTGCTGAGGGCACCGCCATTTTGAACGGCAGTAGATCAAAGGGGGAGAGGTACTACCAACAAAGAAAAGGGCTGAAATGACGATAACTCGCATAACTAGCCGAGCACATCCCACCCTTAGGCGGAGGCCACCTGAGATTTGAGCCCGCACTCAGCTGGTCATTGGCATTCGTCGACCAACCTGCCAGATGAACTACGGCCTCGCATCCCTCAAGCTGCGATCGCAACTATTAAAAATCCAGCACGAACCGCTTCTGCCGATCTGGGTTGATTACAGAACCTTCTGCGGGTGTCCCCTTTTACTTTATCCTTCCTTTGCCAATCTCCCGCAGGCAGTTGTACTGCGACGAGCACTGAATAAATGCAAAGTATCACTGAACTTGAAGCGAATGTGCGAGTCCCAGGTTCTTGCTGCAAAGATGAACGCGTGATCACTGGGCCAGTGTCTGCATTAGCCTGAGCCGCATTCTCACGGGTTCTGATGATGGCGTCCTCTACAAGACCGAAAGCTTGGGCTAACACACATACCGTCCCAGTAATCGTGCATTCATCTTCTTTATCACTGTAATAGTCAAGTCACCTAGGTGAACGTCGCCTCTACCCAAATTAGAATCAAATTCAACCAGCCCTGACCAGTATACAGTATGCTCTTTTCGGCACGGAACTCCCTCGCACGGAGTTCATCTGACCAACCTACGTCTTTGAAATTTACTTCCGTGGAAACAAAAAATACCTTGACTACCATACTATGACTTTCGAGTTGTCTTTGTTAGTTTCCACCTCCTTTGGCGCTGGCGAAGTATTCGACTGAGGATGAAAGACCAAGCACACAGAATGACAATCTGGTTGCATTCGTCATTGCAACTTGGAGATCCAGGTGTACCAAAAAAAACAATTTAAAAGCTTGAACATAATAAGACGAGAGACTTGACGTTTTGCGCCGACAGTGAGGTTTTTGGAATTCATCCCCTACTTTATGTGATAATAATAGCTTTATTGAGCACCTGTGTGGTCACTGTCACTGGCTGGTGTTGCTCAGGCCTTGTTCCCCCTCTGGCTGCTCGGCCGCTAAATATCCAGAAAGGAGGCGACGTCTTGCGCGCGCGACTTGGATTACAGCGGTGGAGACCACCGTATCACCAACTTCCCTCCCTGCTTTTCTATACACATCCCGTTTTAATGCTAAGGCGAGGCCCGTACGAGTGGAGGTGCCCCTGGACGCAGCGACCGCCCTGCCATAAAGTCCTTGTTCGCGCATGTTACGAACCGGGCGTCAGTACCTCGGAGCTCGCATAAGTGAAGGAGATATTGCAGCCTGATCTGGAGTTTGGAAGAGGAGGTGGAGGAGGAGGAGGGGTGCCTTATCCGATCAGTTCGCAGCTTTCAAAGTCCTCACTTCCAGTGTGTCGTAACAGTCTAAAAGCGCGTCCAATGAGGCATAGTGAGGAAGTAAGTGCCATCCTCTGGTCGTTTAATAGTGACAAGTCAGATTCAACATGACGAGCAATTTGTTTAGACGCAGTGGCTGGCGTGTGGAAGCACCTCCCAGTGATGATTTCCTTTTCAACACGAGCCAGTGGGCACCTACAGCCCGTGGAACCACTAGATGTATTTAATGCCCAAGCAGGTTGTGAGGACCCTTTCAAGAATTTATTGGCTGACTAGTCTTGATCCTTTTTCCAGTCCACCATCTGTTTCAACTGTTTTCACCTGCGCCTGTGGCTTAATTATTCTCGCTTATACACCTCAGGGACTGATACACTCCTTGTTTCCTTCGGGTACCATAACACCCACGTCATGGCATTCTCTGGTCCTCAATTTCATCCTCTTGGCCTTATTCCGCCCGCCTGTAGACGACTTGGCGTTGGTGGGGCGCATGTGGCCTGGTATTTGCAGCAGCTGCTGGCCCTCAAGTATCAGTGCCATGCCGACCGCCTCACTACTACGGTTGCCGAAGTGAGTTTGTGCCAAACTTGACCTTCTCCTCTCCTGAGTTACAGCATACTTAAGTAGGAGGTTGGTCGAGGCGACGCAAGACCACCTCCGGCACGGAAGTAGTGGTAAAGGGCATTTTACGTGTGGGGCCTTTTTAAAGAAACAGACGATATGGTTGAAATTACCTATCAGGTCAGGAAATCATGTTAACGCCATATGCTTGTGCTAATATATAAAGTGATCCTGGTCTAAACTCCACGCAGAATAAAAAGCCGACAGGAAACCGCGCGACTTCATAAAAAGTGCTGCACTCCAATTTTCGGGGATGAACCAAGTAACTGCTTCAGATGCGGAATGGCCAACGAGCTTTCGGTAAGGCAGTCATGGCCCCACCCGCCTACGGCACACATCACTATTAGATGTCGTCTCCGAAAGCCGGACTTGGACGAAAAAGTGTGTCGAGCTGTAGGTGAGCAAATATCGAAACCTGTAGCAGACTGGGCCTGAGAGGGCTTTACTCCTGTTCTAAGACTCAAACTTTACGTTTCGCCAGCAACTGGGATTTTATTTTTCTGATCATCTTGTTGAAGGCCTCTCAGTTAAGTAATTTGTAGTATTTATGCTAAGCCGTTTTAACATTCTTGATGATCAAATGCTCTATTCCACAACACGCTTTCAGCAACTCGTCCGCACCTTTGGGCGCGTCGCGGAAAATTATCGAGAGGAGATGAACAAGTGGGCCAATGAAAGTTACCGGACAAGCAATACGAAGAAATGGAATCTTGACCACTCGGACGTAAGTTATTAGAATATCAAAAAGTGCCCTAGCCAGCGGGAATCACTTTGACATGCTTTTTTGATTCTAAACCATCTGCAATGAAATTCAAAGGCGTGACTGATAGAACCAGGCGGTACGGGTTACTGAAACGGCCAGCTCGCTTATTCTGACGATCTGAGGCTTCCCTCTCCCAGTGCGATGTTTTCAACACTAATCTCTGCGCATTTCCTGTCCCAGCCTTTAAACATCCTCGCCAACTAACTCGCCTTCATAACGGCGGGGTCGGAGTCGATCTTAGCGTAGGCTGACGCACGTGGTGGGGACAAGGCCGTGCGTCCGTGGCACGCGTAGACGGGCTGTTTGTTTTTGGCAGCCATTGCACCCAAACCCGCCCCCGATCATTTCGACGTTGCCCTGCCATCGGGGCGAGGCAGGTGAGGAGGAGGAGAAGGAGAGTAGTACACAAGTCACCAGTGCTGCGCTCACTCCGTGGGGCACTCGGTTGACACCGTCCTCTTGACACTGGGCCCCGGTGGGGAGGTGAAGGGAGTGTGGCAGATGCTACAAATTTACGTGCAAGTCACTGTGCCTGCTTCACCTTGCTGTGGAGCACACGGTGGACATAGTCGGACACCACGGTCGAACTGTCATGACTGCTGCACCTCGGAGTTTAGGTTCTTGGATGAGAGACAATTTCCATGCATTTATGAATTTGGAGGCACACATTTGGTCTAATTTGATGAGAATGGGAGAGAACGAGGGTTTTGTGAAGTATTTGCACACGGTGCAACAGATAGCCGGAAATCCTTCCTCACGGCCCCGCAGGCCTCAAAGTGTGTATTGCTGTTCGTTCCACTGGGGTACCTGGAAAGACTTCACTTGTAGCACGAAGTGTCCCTGATTTGCCCTGTCTAGTGACCCCTTTCGATGCTTCCTTGAAGGCGCTGAGCAATGGGCTTACAATTACTTTCTACTCCCTAGCATTCAACAAAGAAGGCGAATGAAGCTGCTGAACGCAGACAGCTGCAAGCGGAGCGATTGCGGGAACTGCACCGAAGGCGGCATCTGGAGAAGATGGTGAGTTTACATGCATTGTCCCGTTCTTTTTTTTCCATCGCCGCCTTTCCCCTGTGCGTTTCCTGCCATGCACGCAGGCAAATTCTGCCCCAGTTACTTTAGCGATCTGTTTGGTTTGAGGGACACGAGATGGCGATACAAACGCCTTCTGGGTTGTGCATTCCCTCGGCGAACTGCCCGCTGAACCAAAAGTTAGGTGACACCACGCTGCGCAGAGTCCGAACGAGCCCATAAACGCGACCGTACAGGAGTGTGGTGGCGCCCCCATACGTAGACCTCCACGCCACGAGGGCAATTGTGTCCAACTAACTGACAGGCTCGGACAGTCGACCGGTGCATGGGATTGGAGAGAGAGGATGAGGTCGACACTGGGGCACCCATTCCCGTGGCAAATTAACGCATTCCTCACTATAATAAACCTGACGTCCCCAAGTCGGTCGTAACGCGCGAAGTGTCGTGGCCCAGAAGATTGCCAACCGACAGGATAACAGTGTTGGCCCTATCGGGGACTGCGAGCCAGGTTACAATGCCCCCCCCCCCTCCTAATTAGACCGCCATGGCACTCTCACGCGTAGGGAGTCCGAGCCGTCCTTAAAGCAGCCTGGTAAACGCGGTGGGGACGAGGTTGTGTGTGGCACGCGCAGTCAGTCTCTGCGCCCGCGCCCATAGCCGGCCGTCTTCACGCTGTCTTGCCATCGGAGCAGGGTTTGTGAGGGGGGAGAGAGTGCGGTAGGCGCCGCGAAAGTCGGCTTCCTTATACAATAATTTGCGCGTAAGTCACCGATGCCGTGCCCACTCGATGGGACGGTTGGACTGGGAGTGACTAACTATTCTGCCCTTAAGGCAGCTGTCAGCCAGCATGTCTTGACGCAATTTACGCAAACTACGAACCCGCGAGAGCGGGTGACCGGAACTTCCTAGATCTACTAGGCATCCACCGTCATAACTTCAAAACTGCGCTGAGCTGGGATCTCGTGACGGGCACTATTGCAGCCACTTTCAGAATATGCGTCGTCTATTCCTCTGTTACCTACCCGGAAACAGGCCAGACGCACACCTTATTGGATTGAAGGTCGCATGCCGTGCGTGATGAACATGCCATTTCACCCTATACGCGCTGCAGAGCTCTCATCCAGTGCTTAGCTGAGCGACTTCATCCCGGCTAATGTCGTGACTGGCGAGTAAAATCAGATGAGACGTGTGACAGGCCTCACCAACGCCTGCGAAGTCGTGTATCAAGCCTGGTGCGCCCATGGAAGAGGGTGGAGTCATATGTTGCCGGCCGCCGTGTTCGCCTTCTTCACACTGGACAAAATGCAGCACACGCGGTAACACCCCTTCTCCCAGGGTTGTGGTTATCATCGTCGTTTTTGCAGTCGGCAACGGGAAGGGCAGCAACCCAGCCTGAGATTCCTGACTGACGAATCGGGCAATCGGAAAACACAGTTCCCATCCTGGCTGTGGGGTGCCTTTTCTGCATTGGGGGCTGGCAGAATTACAGTATCTGGCCCATCTCATGAAAATGTTAACCAAGAACCTGAAACGTGTTTTCGATGGGGAAGGATTACTTGGCTGGGGGGTAGTAATATTGATCATAGTGACACGTAGTCCCAAGATATTTCAACCACGCCAAAGCGCCTGCCTTCGGATGCACATATTTCTGACCGCCTGCAACAATCATACTCGGCGAGATCGACTACTTAAGTAGCATATGTTTTCTAGGTTGACCTTCAGTGTCCTTATAAATTCAAGTATATTTTACAGAAAACATGCGCACAAATACTCTTTATTGTGGTCATTTGATTGCAAATTATTGGAATGTTGTACCCGAGAAAGGCCGTGCAGCGTCCACCCGCACAACATCGTGTATGTTCGTTTATTAATTCTGTTTACGAAGTATACAGCATAGTCTACACCCATTGCAGGATTTTGTGAGCCCCATATGTCTTAAAAATGCAGTGGAATTTAGTTTCCCCTCACACGGAAAATACGCATTATGCAATTCTGAAACCCTAGGCGCAAGTGTAACTGCAAGTCGGGTCAAAAATTGTCCGCGAATCGAAAAAGTTTTTCAAAGCTCAAACATGTATTTATCCACAAGATTTGAAAAAGACATCATTTTCTAACCAATGAGCACGGTTAAAGATATCTTCTACGCATGCTTCCCTTAAAATGTGTTGGAATTTATGAGGAAACCGCAAATAACTCGGAGGAACTCATGCTACTTAAGTAGTCAATTTCGTCAAGTGTTGTTTTTGTAGTTGACCTGAAAGGTGCGCACTGGCGTGGCCGGAATATCATTGGCCTATGCTGCGCAACAGCCAATATTACAACCCACCTAAGTAATTCTGTCCCGTCAAAAAAGTTTTAGCATTTCAAGGGATAGGCTAGGTACTGTAGTAACGCACTTATGCCGTCCAAACTAGTATAAGCAAACCAACAGCTTGCCACTGCCGTTTTCAATCGGTTTCCGAACTTTGTCCGTCGGTTTATAAAGCATGCAAGTGTTGTCGACCCGGAATTCGGTCTGCAGCATTGTATGTTTACTTCTGGTATGTTTGTCAAGAGGACACTTCCTGCAACTGCAAAATCCCGAACGCAGGACACAACCTGACCGGCAGAAGTCACAGCAAGTAGTATTGCTTTTATTAAATTCTAACAGAGGACCGGGTCAGCTAGAGTTGATAAAGTAGGTGGGAGGGAGGTTAACGCAATAAAAGGGCTCAGTGGTTAAAGGCGTTGGACTTCTAAACCAACATGTCGCGAGTTCGAGGCTCGGGTGTTCCACACTTTAGGCTTGGGTATGGCTGGCTGACGACGGCTAATAAGCCAGAGATGACCATTGCAGTCTGCCTTGTCTTTGTCGGTAATCACATTCCGCCTATATCATGCGCCGCTGTGTGGCTGCTGGTTGGGCTCAAGAGAGAGCCCGTAAGGCACAACGAGACGAGTGAGCTCCGTAAGAGCGATCGGTGAGTGCCCCTCCACCACTAATAGGATAAATTGGTCAGTGGAGGTAAGTATCTTGACATATAGTGCAGCACTACCATCAAATCAGTCTAAACAACGTTCACAACGACTGTCTTAGGGAGTCCAAGTTACTAAGCGGCTTTCATTCGATTAGACAGCAATAATGTAGTAAAGCCCTCCTCCATCGAAGTATAACAGGTTTGAGCGAGGGAAAACATGATGCGACAGGCAACATGCATCCAAAGCTTTTGGAATAAATTTTATCCACCAATTGCGTACTTGGCTTCTGTACTCAAGTGTAGCTCAAATAGACCTCACACCTTTTTTTTAGTATAAATGGCCGAAACATAATTGTCGCATATACGCAGTGCTAATAAACTCGAGTTCCGACGTCTTTCAATCTTGTGACCTCATTGCAATCATCACAAAACCGACCCCGTCAGCTGTAAGTTTCAGTAGGATCGGCTACACCGAGAATCGGTACAGTTTTAATCACAGCTGGCAAACTGATGATGTGGTACTTCCGATCTCGTCAGATCATTGCGCAGTTGAATTTGATGGAATGCCTTATGGCGACGACTTTGATGATGTTTTGCTTCGTCTGCGCAATAATCAGCTTGCCCCAAAAAGGTACTATCCACCTGCCCCGGCGAGCAGATTTGCTTAAAAAGCCAGAATCGGAGTCTCCGTAGTCTATTTGTACAAGATGATCTATGTTGGGCAAAAAATCTGGACTTTATGTACCAGACTTTCGGCATTGTAATTTTTTTACAGACACTATATCTCTCCAGAGACGGAAATGATAAGTGTAGATTTGCGAACCATAAGGCATACTCCCTCCTACTTTATTAATGTTCCCATTATCAAACTCTGGGATAGTTATGGTGAACAGCATCAGTAGTTGGGGCTAGTCGCACCCGTCAATCAGCGGCTTCCCTGTTCGAATTTTTCTACGTTTATTCGCATCTGATACTGACTTTTCCTCACACAAATACAAGTCTTTCTCTGGTGAGTGGCGGGTGCAAGAAAACGACGGCCCTCGCCGTCCGTTCTCCTACACATTCTCATCTGCACTGCGATCGCCCTGACAGGAGATTTTTCTGCGCACCTTTTTGCTAGTTTTTGTGCCTTACTTTCCACCTCCCCTACAGAATCTGAAGAAGGAAGAAGAGGAGCAGGACGAGGAAGAGGAGGAGTCGATTGCCAGCAGGAAACAACGTCGTCCCGTCACCTCTAAACGCGTGCATGCCCGTGACGATGAAGACGAGGAAGGTGAGGAGACCGAGTCGGCCTCCCTTTCACCCGCCTCCAGCGCAGACGAGGATGAGGAGCGCGAGGCGGAAATCGAGCGAAACGTGAGCGTAGCACATTCCATCGCCAAGGTATCCCTGGAGCAAGCCTCGCTAAACAAAGCCAAGGAGAACTGTCTCCTTTTGCGACAGAAGAAGGCTACAGAACTTCTGGCCTCATTTGCCCTGCCGGCGGCCGTTCAGGCTCAAATCACCTCCGCAACCACCACCTCCGCTGTGGGTCTGAATGAGGAAAAGATGCGCAGGGTGAGTGGAAATAAGTGGCTTTTTCTTACTACTGAGGTTGACCCCTCACTTTACCACCACAAAAGACGGGCGACTGCGTTTCCGACTTTCCGGTTACCACGTCCTGATTTACCCAAGAATTATACGTGCACTCGAATGCCACAATTATGTCCATCTTCTCCACACGTTTCCCATCACGATTCAGTGACAGTGTCTTTTATTTTTCATGATTTTAGCGAACTATGGCTGCTGCGGACCTGGAAGCCAGACGCGGTGAGGACTACTTGGTACGTCTACTGCACCTACCTGCAGAACTGATATTTACACCTTTCTGCGTACTGCCCAACCAAAGTACACGTTTCATTCGCGAACATTGATTTGTACTAACACCTCCTGTTTTATTCCCTCTATTTTTCTCTCCCTCAAAAGTTGTGGCTGTCAGATTTACGGCACAAACGCCAACATTTGGCCAAACAGCGTTCTTCCAGGCAGAGCCGTATAGATTTTGCCACGGAGCTGGGTCTGAACGCACCACCGGCCGTCGATTTGACAAGTAATGGCGCGTTGAAGGCCGAGAACACGGAATCGGCGGCATCTGTTGTCTCCCTTGAGCGGAAGACCTCTCGAGTGGAGGAGGGGTCACTGAACGAGAGGCGGCAGAGGCAGCTGGAGAAGATCCGTGCTATGGCAGCGGAACTGAAGCCTGAAAGGGGTCGCGGCAGCCGAAAGTCCCTGAATACCGGAGACAGGGGACGAGGAGCCCGTGCAGCTCGCGCTCCTGCCAGAAAGGTATGGTACTGAAGTGCTGTTTCGTAGAACGAGCTTTCTTCACCCAGGCTATCTCGCCCGTTTCAAACTTTTTCAAAATTGAAATCATGACACAATACCTACTTTTGTAAAATTAGTAGTAATATTAAGATATCTCGATAGATATCGCGGAAGGATTCTGGTCGGAGCATCGTCGACAGTGTCAGTACTGAGAACACCATGGATGGCACTGGCTCCCCCAGCCTCCTAGAAGAAGGCGCAGACAGTTTGGACCAGCTGGGAAATGAAGACTCTAAAATCACGCTGTTGGACGATGACATTGAGTCAATTGACTGCCTCGATGAATTGGAACCCCGAGCACTGTCATCGCACACGGACGCGCTCAACGTGCCTGTATCACCATCTTCACTCCTCCCCTTCAGCAATGGCAATAATACCTGCAGTAACAGTGGTGCACGAGCCCGTGACGCGTTCGATCGTCTCGAGGACCTGAGCGATCTTAGCGAATGTGAACGTGATCAACTGGCCGTTCTTGATAGCGTACGCGCCCTTTACGACCCGGAGTTCGTGAAGTAAGTGTATAAAACTTACAACTGTACGGCAGACGTGCATTATCAAATATCCTGCCTAAAATAGCCTTAGAAACGCCTTGTCTCCATGCTGATTTATTTTGCAAGCTTACATTTTCTGGCGTCACCCACTGTTCCTTGAGTTCAACTTTTGGATCAAATGGACTAATTAGCCATATTTAAGCACATTGACTATCTTCTTAGGCTGCCCTTTTTGCGTATTGACAAGCCGAAACCTACAACTGGTTGGAATGCTAGACAAAAATCTCTCGTAATGTTTGTGCTTACCCAGCTCATACACGATCATTTATGTACCTTTTTTAGAGACGCCGGAACTACAGGACTCAAAGTTGACATAGCTGAATATTACACTCTTAATATTGGGACTGAACCCATTCGGTAAGTCCTGTTCCTCAGTTTTCTTGATTCGAGATGCAGCTTAACTTTTATTTTGCCCCCACCACGGGGTCTTTGTAGTTTTGGCCTAAAAGCTGGGCCTCGGATAATTTATGCGATTTATTATCCACAACGAGTTTATCTGCTTCTGGAGTGGCAGCCGAAACTGCCTTTAATCCTCCTCATCTTTGACATTTGTTGTGAATGTAGTGCTACGGAAGCCCTTTTCGAACGAAGTCTCATCGGGAGCCCACAGGCAGGAGTGGGCGAGTGCTTTTCATGGATCCTTCGGGACTCCTCCGTGGCGTTGTACAAAGATGGGAGTCACACCGCCTGGGTTCCTAAGCGTCTTTTCATTACCGGTGGACTTGCTCACTTACCTGGCATGAAGGAACGTCTGCAGATTGAACTGCAACAGCTACTTCCCTGGAAGGAGGACGGAACCGACCTCGAGGTCGTTGTTGCAGGTTAGGACCGCAGTATCTTCCGTTTTTCCAAAAATCACACAGAGGTATGTTCATGTGGACCGGCTACCTGTCGTGTCCGCCGATTTTGGAGAAAAGTAGGCAGCAGTGAGGATTCTGGATAAGTGATGAATAGGCATTCGTAGGCGACCAGCGGGAGTGATTACAGTGCCACATGGCGGTTATAAACTATAACTAAGTAGACTCTTCTTAATTCGACTGTCTTGCTGATCGGATACCCACCCAGAGGCCGAGCTGAGGACCAGAGATACAGTTTTTAAAAAAATTTTCAACAAATCCTATGTACGTTATTAAATCGCAACGCTCGCTGATAAGTCCGCAAGTTGGTTGACGTCGGAAAAAGGGCGGATTGGTGCGGATGAGTTAAGGATCCCACTCGCATTGGCAAGACAGCACCCGGCCACTCAAACGTAGACGCTTCCCAGTTGTCCAAGTTGAACTTACCGGGTCGTGACTGGCGCAGTAGCAAGTTATCAGACATCGACAGTTACCTCAGTCCCTGCCGCCCTGATGTCACTGTGAATTCGGGCGGACTCGCGTTCCGGCTGCCTCTTCTCGAGTTACCATGTCACAAGGCCTCACACGCGTCTGCGTCTTCACCGTGCTGTCGCCAACGATGCGACATGGATGCGGACAGTATACAGCAGAGAGGTTTCTATGACAGCATGCAAGCAGTACTGAAGAGTGTCCAGTGTGCCAACCGTGTCGCTGCTGTGGGCTTACATTCCAGGATGGGTTGGGCGTTGGTAGCCTGGACCGCCTCTGGTTGGACTCGATGTATGGTAACTTGACACCGGGTTAATCAGCACTCTCGAAAATTACCACGGCTTTGTGTCAAAGTGAGTATACAATGAATATCGACCACGCTGTTGACTTTGATGTGTTGACGACCTACTCTGCAGATGCGCAGTGCGCCATCCCCCGATAGACGCAAAGCCTGTCGAAGTTCCCATTAAGCGGAAATAAACCCTTCTGCCTTCGCGGTCTGCGTTTTCTTTCGGGCTACATCTGATTGTGAGTTCGCAGACTGCCGCGTGGAGGCGATCTTTCTACAGTAATAAGGTCAAGCATCGGATCAGTCGGATACACGCGGCCTCTCCCTGACTCCATTGAAATCTCCCTTTTCGATGTGATCCTAGCTAAAGGACCAAATTGAGAGCGTAGGAGACTTCTGCCAAGATAATCATGACCGCATTTGATGCACGATGTGAAACCGCGTTTGCGCACTATTATCCGAGTCCCGGTCCGAGTCGAGATCCTTTCATTTGAGAATAAGCTACGTAGAACGAACGGGTGTGCCCATCTCTTATGAACTAGGCCCCATTGCTGCACCAGTATGCTATTCTTCTTAGATGAATGTTGGATTTCCCGTACACAATGTTTTGCCTCTAATGTCATCCAAAGCCCTTCACTTTGCAACCGTTTTTACGATGATGCAGCTCGTGGCGGTTGGGAAATGCAGGCTCTTAAACACCAGGCTCACTGCAGCATTTCCACTCACCATTTAGATGTTTAAGTTAACATATTTAGAGCCGCGGCAGGAAAGTCGTACTACTCAGTTCATCTAACCACAAAAGATTATTCCTGAAATCACTGGCGACAACGATTTTACACATCTCCTACTCATGCACACATATAATGTTATTTAAATAGCCACATACCTGACAGAGGATTGGTCTCACGGCTGTTTTTTCTCTTTCTGTTTCAGCTAATCCAAGTTTAGATGCCTGGCACGGTGCACGCAAATGGAGTCTTGCCGCAGTCGAAACGGGTGTGGGCTTTACAACCCGCAGTCAATATGACGAATGTGGACTAGAATATCTCGTGGAGAACGAAATCAGTAATCGCTTCTATGGCAACACTCGCGACCTTGAATTGAACCCGAAATTTTCTTCTGGCAGAGGTCGGCAACCCAGCATGATCAGCTAATCCTGCACAACGGAAGTGTACGATTGTAATTTTTGTGGGCACCAGACTTTGCAGTTATTTGTAAATAAATTTGTACTTTTTACTAAACTGTTGAGTCGGTACTTTTAAAATTTTTGACTGCTGACACCCAAAAGTTCGACCGCCCAAATTTCTTCCTTAAGAACTGCGCTACTGATGCCTATGGTTGTTTTACGGTATGTGTGTTGGGTGTACTAGCGGAACACTTGAATGGGACCGGGATGCCCGCGTACTTATTTGTTCAGAGATTGTCTTCTTAAGCTGACCCAAACTCCGACCTTATGATTCCCGCAAAAGTCAGTCTGCCATACCTTCCCTCAAAACAGTATAAGGACCATGTTAGAGCGGGCTCAGGGAAACCGAAACAGTAAGTTATTGGCCCCATTTTGCTGGACCAACTACAGATGCGGGCCGTCCTGATCTGTCTTAAGTGGCGTATTTCGCCATAGCACGAATGTTTCCAGTAGTAAAGCTCACACTGTTGAGTTAGATCGCCATTACTATCCGGAAAGTAGTAGTTAAGACACAGGAGGAGACTTTTATTTGCTTTTTTCAAAGTCAGTGCATCACGAATCCTCAAAGTTAACAGAATCCATTTTCCCTAAGGATTTTGTACAGTTTTCCCGATTCGTGCAGTTCAATAATATCTCTCCCACCGGCAATATATTTCCCGTGTATGTATAGGTGCGGCGTCTGAAAGAGAAGTACATGGTTTCTATGCAGGACGTAAACTGACGTAAACTTAGGAAACAATAATTTCAGCACGTTTTCTAGAAAAAATCAACATACAGCCTTGCTGGCCAGAGGGTCGAGCGTTGTCGGCAGACGACGGCCACTACGCCCTTGTCATTAGTGGCCGTCTTCGTCAGTAGAATTTTTCAGTTATGTCAAGACAACGAAAGTTCTCACAGAAAGTAGGGTGGATAATGCCTCCGTCAGGACTATGGAGGGATAGACACCGCGTGTAAAGAGCCTGACAGTTCAACCGTTGCGATCTACTACGTCCGCCATGTTCCCCACGGAGTGGGTGCAACATTGGTGGCTTGCGCATGAGTTAGTTTGTAGTAAAGCACACTTGCAGGGCACCCACCGCACTCTCTCCTCCCTCACCCACCTTCCTCCGGTGGCAGAGAACGTTAAAATGCCGGGGCGTGACCGTGGGCGTGGTAGCTAACAAAGCTGCCGGTCTGCGTGTGCCATAAGCATGACCCAGTCCTCGCAGACAAGTGCCAGATTTCCACAGGAGAGGGGTGGGACAAAGACCCTGCATGATCATGAAAATTCGAAGAAAACGCAAAGGCATTTCAAAATTTACGATTACGGCGAAGTCTGTAATACAACTGGGAGGTTGAGAACATGACGTTCGCTAATCTACCCTGTTTTCCGACCGAAACGCGGCAGCCGGGTTTTTCTTTTTAGAACGTCCTGCATCTGCCTGTGAGCAGGGACATCTGATGAAGGGGATCTCTTATCTACTTGAATATTGCCTTTGATATGCTGTTACATTCGAAGTTAGCAGTAGGAAATACAGAATACAACTTTTAACGCTTCGCAGGCCCAACAGGTTTGTTTGAACCAGCTAAGGTCACTTTGACGCGGATTCCGGATGGGTTCGGTGCGATCGTGTAGTAGTAAAGATGACCGGTGTTGCCTACCTTCCTACTGCTGATACCGCTTCCCTCGCTCCCCCTATCCTTTCGTCGTTCGTTTTTCTTATCGTCAGCACACCCCCGGCTCTCACCTGCAGTAACGTCTAACTGATATGACATGACTACCTCCCAATCCAAATAGATTAATTGTACAGTATCTCGTTATCTTCTTGTATTTGTCATTTTCTGTTTTACTCTATCGAGTTGTTATCGTAACATAAATCTCATACAATAGAAACCCCTTTTTTTATTACATCCATATATGCTTGTCTGATGCGGTGTTTACAACTCTGTCCAGTTTTACATAAACGGAAAGACACCCTAGTTGATCTATTCGTCTGTGTGTGTGCTAACCTCAACGTCTTTGGCCGCTACAAGCTGACTAAACCCCAAACAACCTGGTTTGGTCGGCAAAGACCTTTTTACACTGAACGGTCAGTGGACATGCGTAACCCATTTATTTTTTGAAGAGCCGATTCGTCAAGTGGAGACAGTTCGGAGAATTTGGTTGTCGTTTCGAGGCTAAGACGGAGTTCCTATCAAATGGCTCCAATCAGCTTAGGCAAATGTGGGTGCTCAGAAAATCTCACACGGTACAATAAAAATTCATTTGACGATTTGCTAATATATGAAGTGTTTTAAGCAGCATATGGTGCGTAAGTAATTAACCGGACCAAAAATCTGCCTTCCAAAGATCACAACGAAGTACGGTTGCCCTCGCAGGCCGGTTTCTATTGGGAACCTGACAGAAAGTAGCTGGTCGATTACTTCTAAAAACATCAGCCAGTAGGAGGTGTGTGTCAAATGGTGCAGTTATTGTCTTATAAATCTATAGCATGGAAGAATAGTTTTAGAATTTGTGAACATCCAGGAAGCATTTACGCTTACCATTCTCCACTGGCAAAGATGTTTGAAATAAAGATAGGAGTCAAGTTTGCCAACGTCTTGCCTAAGTTCAATGTTAAGTATCTCATAAGCCAATGGGTTCCGTTTATTAAGATCATAAATGGACAAAATTTTCTCGACATGTGCACCTTCTGGTGTACTCGACTTCGATATTAGGAGGACCGGCCGTTGTTTTATCTTTGCCTCGAGAAAGTCTATCCCATTCATATAGTTGCGCTTTATATACGGTCAACCGAAAATACATTTACCCGTTTAAAGAAGCGTTTGATGGATGCCACGAACAATTTGCTTGTAATCTTTCCACAAGAAACCTACTAGATTATGAGCTTAAGGGTAGATGAAAGACAGTATTTAAGTATGTAATTCCTTTTTTTCGAGACATTTCTAAAGCTCTTATGGCGATGACTTAACTCTAAAAACGGCAGACTGCAGTGACTATTCTAGCTTTGTAGTCTGTTACCGTCTTGAACTCTAAGTTTATTTGATGCACGATAACGTATGGATTTTATGTTGAGGACTTGATTTCCCTATTATTACCCGATGACAGTGTTAGGGGATAAAAATTTGCTAACCCAGCATGCTTTGAGATTTTTTGCCGCAGATGCCACGTCTGGAAAATATGGTCCAAATAATCTTTCCTCTGTAGTCTTCTTGACGCCATGTTCGCGACCTGATGTAGACAAATATCAGAAGAAGTTCACAACAGATAAACTCAGAGTTATTCTTAAAATTCTGGGAAAATAAAATGCAATGCTTGCCAAACCCCTTAAGCTATCACCTCTCAGTCATCAAATGAACCGAAGGAGTTTTAAGTATAATTCACATAAATGTGTCGCTTCAAATTGTGCTAGCAAAGCCCAAACCTCAGTAAATCAAAACTTTAACTAGGTCATCTGCAGAGTAAAGCTTTGGAATGCGATCACAGTTTTAAACGGAGGCGACTGTCGATATTGTTGAAAGCGAACATCAGTCTTACCTCCTATGTTACTTTTGCCGTCCGTTCGTTTCAGCGAAATTATGCGTGCCTAACCTGATCTCCCTCCATAAAATGATAAGTACATCACAGAAATACATAGATTTATTGAATAATACTGCTAAAAGTACTCCCCACGAATATCTGATTACAGTCTGTAGTTTCTGCCAAAATAAAGGCGCTTGCTCTTCAATTCGCCAGAACATTCTTATACATACCCAGACCTTGATGAGGGCATTCTGCAATGTAATTTGAATTTGAATAAATCGTACGTGGTTCACAAGCGCAGCTTCAAAACTGGTTTTTAACATTACATACAGCCGGGCCTTACCTGCCTTTGTTTCTGGGTTATGGAAGCGATCATCAGAAAAGCTTTCAATTGGCGGCACAGGTGACTTGTGGTAGCCTTCCGTACCGCTCGGTTTCTTTTGCAGCACCCGTGACTCCTTATCGTTTATTTCACCTTCCTTTTCCATCTCCAAATGCTCTCGTTGTATTGTTTCCCTTGGCCTAAACACCGGGAATGGAGCCTCAAAAAACCATAAGCTTTACCATTAGTAAGATTGTGATTCTCCCATTTTTATGTTCTGAGCTCATAAAACAGTCTGTAAGAACCGATATGTTGAGTGCCTCTATCACGAAGCGAGTTGTCCCTGTCTTGCAATCCATACTCTCTTTTCTGCCAACACTGTGAATTTTGCCCATTATTTCCCCTCATTATCCATTCTTGTCACATTTTTTCCTCTTGATTTCCCAAATGCTAGCTTTTACAAACTTTCACGGCCAGCGTTTTCTATTCAGGACTCGCTGTTTAAGCCGAAAGCATAGTGAATTTTTAAGCATCGAATAGTTTCATTGCGGGTGATGCTTATGGAGTACACAAAATCTTGCGGTTGCCAATATTCGTTAGCAATCAAAGTAATATTTCTCCGCATGGAAATCTGCTTTTGGTTTGCCTTAAGCATATGCCTAGACCAGAATTGCTGCGCATATCCTGGATTTTTGAATTTCAAGAGCTTACACTGTTTTTGTTATTGCTCTGGGGATTGATAATATGTTGCTACTTCCGTTCTAATCTCACTCTGGCAGTACGTGTTCCGGGAAGGTGGAGGTGAACCTGATCCGACCGTTGAGGGCTCATGTGTGCAGGGGTCGCAGAGACTGGAAAAAAATGCCCCACTTAAACTGAACGAAATTTCCAAAGCTTTAAGTAAGACCATTACGAACTGTTCGACTTACACTATTGGTTGCTTCAGTGTTTCAATCTCAAGTAAACAATAATGAAGAAATCTCTGCTTTCTCGAAAAGTGCATAGTTGTACTAAGCTCGCCCAAATAGAGGACTAACTGATGTTTTGGTTGTTTTGATAGTGCCATCTAGGCGTTGAAAATTAAAAACTACTAGCATAAGGACCGCATGTAGTATCCTTTACGACACTATTATTGCACAATAGAATCACAGGTTTCAGCCCAGCAAATATTTAAGCGTTTCGCGTGTGTGTGGACGTATGTTAAAACGCATTTACAGCCTATATTTGTTAATATATGCGGCGACCCATTACGACGGGATTTTGAATCTTGAAATGTTTTTCGAAGCTTACGGCAAGTGTTCGTGTTGTAAAATACGATTTTTTGCCAAACGTTATATCATGAGTCTATTTTCAAGCAGAAGCTGCCTGCCATTGCTATCCCTCTTCACATCCAGTCCCATTGACGGACAACACAAAGATGGAAGACAAACTTCCAATGCCATGGTAAAGTGCACGCGTTTTTTACTTTTACATACAAATACACAAATCATTTACGGTTTCTCTCCCAAAGCCCTTGTCGTTCAGCAAGTAAAGATGATGATATACAACACGGAAATTGTGTGACGAGCTATCATTAATGGCATGCAAAATGAAGGAAACAAGTCGGACTCTTCCAACTGCCTAGGAGTTAAAGGTTTCTTAAAATCATCAGTCGTCTTCGTTCGTCAAAATGATACCTCACTCATGGTGTCAAGGATGAATTTCAGCATTCCACCTTGGGTCACTTTTAGACGCCGCAATTTCTCCCAAGGCTTGGGGGGGGGGAAGTACTTTGACTGATCGCCTAATCCAGCACGAAGTGCTATCCCCCTTGTGGACTACCTTTTACGCTGTTCTCACGAAACCGAATTTGCGGTTGTACATATATCTAGACGCCTGCGCGTTTTCGCCTCGTTTAATGCTGCTGCCTTAATAAAACGCGGGTGAATTAACGAGAGTTTTGACCAACGTTCTAGTGTTAGGTCAGGTCCTTTGACACAAACTCTAAAAGCTACTCGTTCTGGTAGAAACTCCACTATTATGTTAGAATTTCAATCCCACTGCGTCGTCTTCAAATTTAACGTTTAAGTTAATTCACTGTTTACTGTAAACACATGGTTAATGCTATCCAATGGACCCTGCGCAGTTTATATTTGCTAGCTAATACAAGGCGCATAGAAATTCCCAACAACGAGGACATCCTTTATCCTACGGACATTGTACAGTTAAGTTAGACGAGAGGAATCACGATGTGAAGCGTGGGTAGGCCAGTAGTGCGTCTCCGATAAATATTACAGTTGGACCGTTGGTTTGGACGATGCTTATCGCGCGCTCCCTATTGGAGTGTGAGTTGGATGGTGACTTGCGCGTGAATTGGATTATAATGGTGGCAAAAATGCACAGCGTCTGCTGCACTCTCTCCGCCACTTCCACCTGAGCCCTGTGTCAAGACAGAGCCAAGAAGACAGGAGATGGAGAAGGGCGCAGATGGCTGGCGCTGCCGGAGCAGCCACTGGTGTCGCCCCACACCCAGCTCGGATATCACGGAATGGGAGTGACATAGAGGCAACGTTAAGAAGGAACTAATGCAGCCTGAGTCTCAGTCCACAAGTCGGTCGCTACATACAAACACGAACTGGCCTGACTGAGAACCCAGATTTATTCTGTCAGTTCATAACCCTCGAAGATACGGCTTTTGGCCACCGTGACAGCTTTAAACGCGCCAGACTGTTTATAGTGACGAAAATGCGTTGAGTCGTCGGCCTCCTCCTCTCTTCCCATGCTCAGGCATCGCTCAACTGTCCAGCTCCCACTTACAGCCACACATGAACAAAACGATGATGGAAGCTGAAAAGCACACTTCCACTTTCGTTGGAGGTTTCGCTGATGTGGGGTGTTGGGGGAGGGGGGCGTATGCAGGGTGCATGTGTTGGTGGGGAATGTGTGGTGATGTGATGGTGTCCGCAGTGAATTACCGTAGGTTTCTATGAAGGCGCATGCGACCGGATAGGCCAGTGCGGTGAGTAGAAGTGCGTACGCAGTATGGGTAGCGGGTGCGGGTGCGACGCGTGTACGTTGGTGCTCCCGGCACTGGTTCGTCAGTCTCCGTGTAATGGATTCGCATGTGACCGGCAAGGGTGATACGCGACATAGACTGCGGTGACAGTGAGGGCAGGACAAACTAGGGGCTCTAGAACTGGTTGGGGTGGTAAGGCTTTTAGCTGTGGCCGGGCTTATAGATAGGGGATTGTTATTGATGCATATGCAAGCGTTGCATGCTATGCAGGGTGGATTAGAAGTGTCGATGATGCCGCGAGTTTTGCTTTGGTGGGCGCGCATGCGACCGAATAGACCCATGCGGCGAGTAAATATGCTGCGCAGTGAGGGCAGCGAAGGCGGATGTGATAGTTATATGTCAGAGCTCCGGTCACAGGCGGACCCGCCAGTATGAGACGATTTCTCAAGCGGTCGAGCAGGCCGATGTGTGAGGTGAATTTGGGCTCGCAGTTGGGACAGGTTTGATTGAGCCCACATTGATGGTGCAGGGAGCAAAAACCGTGTTGGTGGTCGTGGTTGGTTGTAGGGCGTTTGGACTTTTCTCACGCTTGTATGGGGTGGGGATGTTTGTGATTGTCATCGAGAGGATTGTGTCAGTGGTGGTGGATTTAGTGGTATTCGGCGGCGGCGTTACATAGGCATTTTTCTCACCGAAGTTGTTGATCCATGTCGCAGACCTAGAGTTAACCTTTTAATTCGAAAGCCGCTAATTAGAAGTTATGAGCGTTATTTTCATTAGCGACAAATATAAGTCAACTCACCAGTAGGCGTGAAAAGCGTTTCCTGCCTTACGTAGCAGCTAGTCGCTCACACAGAGCATGGTTACTTTTATCGTCCACATCTGCTCATTTGAAACAGTAATAAAGTTGCATCGAAAGTTGTTTGCTGAGGCAAACAGTAGAACGATTGCCATTAGATTACGGTAGGGGTGATGATGTGGTTTGAGTTGAGGCTATAGGTGGAGATGCCTTGTCAGTATGTTGGGTGAAAGATATACGACGAGGTCGATCTGTGCGCGGAATCTTCCTTGATGACGTGGACATGAATAAAGAGGTTGGGCCTTAGAGTTGTGAAACCGCGATAGTCGAAGCTTATAAGTCACTCTCTAGTTTTGGCAGCGAAGATTCTTTGGCTTTGTAGATGGCTACTCCAATGTTTACTGCTAGTTTCCTGACCGGTGGATCCTGGGCAGGATCCCAAAATGCCTTCCAATTAATTTTCAAATCCTTGCAGAATGTTCACAAGACGCCCCTGAAGAGTGACTTTTCTCAAAGTTGTCGGCGAACACTGCAGCGATATTGAGGTAGATGAGTCGGTGGCTGAAATAACTCAATAGGAATAACTGTTCAGCCCAACTGACTACGGTGTTCCCCGTGTTCCACACTATACGGTGGGCGCAGAACGGTCACTGGTGCCTGGATTGCTACTTAGTAATAACATTCTTGCGTAGCATCTGCCGCTCATTCTCTTCCCTTAATCATCTGGGCCCCGAGGCCAAACAGTACGGATGACCAGGGCTGATCGCGGGTGTAGTGGGTGACCAAGATA
>CACRXP010000357.1:133663-236494 GCA_902702965.1 Spirometra erinaceieuropaei | reverse complement strand
GGGTGGGTTCGATGTCAGTTTATTAACCAAATCACTATTCTGAGTGCTGGGAGCCGGTTGTGCTTCAAGGACTAGCTCATCTTTACTGCTAAGATCAAGCTCCCTTATAAATTTGGGAGCCGCATTTGAACAATCCTTGCTCAGTGGGGGAGTTTTAAAGAGGCTAGTTTTAACCGTCTCTGTGATAATGTGATCAGTCGAAGAGCTAGATGGAACTGGGGCCGCTGTAGATAGTGGCGGGATTTGGTCGACATCAGATGGAGAAACTGCTATAGAGGAAAAAGACATTTGGGTAGAATTCGGGGGTGGCTTTACGTTTGGTAATATGGGAGAAATTTTTCGTTGCAGTGGAGTCTGGTCTCGACTAATAAAAAGTTTATTTGCCCTGAGGTATTGAGTTGATCGCTCCAAATGGGAGAAAATAAAATCCACTTCAATCGATGAAAAGAGTTTGACAAGAATGGGTGGATTCTTGCTCCTAGATGAAAGCCTTTTGGCTTCCGCGACCCTAAAGTTGAAGCCGCATGAAAAAAGGAATTGAAAGGCAACATCAATTGGCTGTCTACTCTTGGTTGCTACCCTCAATGTTAATATCAGTGATTTTGTACAATAAGGTGTGTACGAAACCTTTGCAATACTATGTCTAACAACGTAAGAAGCCAACACAACATCGGTGCATTAGTTACATACACTAAGAGCATTATAATGTTCAGTGACATATCGGCCCATCTTCCGCTTAAGGACGCCTACCGACAGGACATGTGATCATCCTCGCGTAGAGCATTCCTTTCTTCGAATACTCCGTTGGAGAATAATGACTTTAGCGTGTGTGGCCTAACCCCCATCATATTTATTGTGGGTCGAGGCCCCAAAGCGCCGTCCCGGTTGCCAACTCGAGGACGTCACCGGGTACAGTCGAGCATTTCCGACCAAACATGATCAGGGAGGTTTGGAGCAGATCACGTCATAGTCGTCTGTGACACAAGGGGAAAAGGTGGAGGTTAAACAGTCGTGTTTCATAGAAAAGTGGGTCTTGCCACTTAAGTAGCTTGGTTGCAAGTCTTTGAACTTTCTGGGAAACGTTGTGGTCTATAGCAGTCCACGATCTGCAAGCTTCATTTGCGAACTCCAACTGCGGTAGCAAAAACCTTCATGGGGCATTATCGTTGCGAAAGACCGCTTCACAAGGTATGAGGCTGACATTGCAGACCCGACGGCCTTTGGGCAGTGCAATGAAGTCGTAATCCATAAGCTTTGGTTTTTCTGCGCGTTTTCTTCCTTCAGTGGTATACCATTAGCATATGTTGAACGATAAAAGCTATTTATTCGACCATTGCCGGGGATTTTATTGGGCTAAAGCTTGATATCATCAATAAACATTGTGGACTTGTAGACCACTTAATTGACGTAGTCGTCGACGTACATAATGAGCATATCGATTGTTAGTTTAGAGGAAGTATCAAAGTAAATATAGAACGTCTATCGAAGAAACGATGAAAAACTGTGAATAGTCGGCGCAGGTATTTAGGGTTTTCGATAAATGGAGTTAATCACAAAAAAGCCGCAGTTCGGGAAGTGACAACAAGCGAAAAGGGCAATAATTGGCCCGAGCACGGCAACATGTTGCGGATACCACTCCTTTTTGTGGAACTGGGGTTTGTGCGCCAGGCAAGGGTTCAGTGAGCATATTCTAGCCGCTGGATGGAAAATGTACCCACTGTATGGGGGAATTTGGAATCAGCACAATCTCCTTCCAGATGAGACCAAGCAGAGGGACGGAAGACCACAAATTTCATCACCAGGGAAAATGAATTTATGGGAAGTGACATTAGCCTTAGCTTATTTCCAATACATACAACCATGCACATGTAAGTAAGCCACACCTCGTTTTTTTACTAGACTTGAATTTCCTTTTGTCTTTTGCTATTGCAGTTAACCTATCCTTGTTTGACTACCTTCTTGTTACTTGTTTTGCATTTGTGTAACCTCCTGTAAGTTAATGTGTTTCTGCTATTCGCTACGATCTGCGTTATTTGCTCTACCGACTAACGTCTGTGGCCTGTTACCACGGACTGGGAGTTCCCTTGGAAGCTGACCTTCCGTTATTTAGGCTGCGGCGTTTTATTCAATTGCCTGAATTTCACCGAACACCATTTTTCTGTATTTCTTGAGCTTGTGCACTTACTGACATTTGGCTTTCCAAGCACATTAGAAGGTTCCAAACGCAATTTTAGCTTACTTCCCATCTTTACTTTCACGAATTATCTTTACGTGCATCCGAAGACCCCACTCGTATAGTCTCTTAATCCGCCGTTCCCGTAACATAAGCTCATCGGGTTACCAGTTTTTAACCCCGACTACAAACCATACCATCGCAAAAATTCATTTTACATACATTAAGAAGCTCATTATCCTGCGGGACAGTAGTGATGTATTCGCGGTTCTGATCTAGGTCGCGAACTAGCTGTTTCTTCCGAACGGTGATATGAACTCTTAAAGTTTTTTTATGGCGATATTTCGCCTACAAATGACTGACAAGTTTTCAACATCCCTGTGTGCGCTATGACGGCTTGTTGAAACTAGTGCAGTCAAAATAAATGAAACCTTAACGACATCAGGGAGTTTATTGTTTGAGCTATGAGCTATGTAACACAAATTCGTAAAGAAGGGCTGGTTTTGGACTGGGCTCATTTAGATTTATTGCATTGTTGCAATGTGCTATTCCCAACCATGGGATTTCAGATTCAAAATAGGTCTTAGAACGCACGCTTGATCGAGCTAGCAATTCCATATAATTGGGTGATAACGTCATATTCCTAAAGTAATAAACAAATAGATAATTTTTACTAAAGTCCCGTCGGGGCCTCATCAAAGCAAGGAAAAATAAATTTTCATGCGAATTTTAGACAAGACGGGCAGAATCTGCAAAATATTTTATTCATAGATTCTGAATTAGTAGTCCGCTAAGAAAAAGGATGAGTAAGCGGTGAAAAAAGTCCACTCAAGAATCAAAAAATGATTGGATCAACTTTAAAGGAAAAAAAATTGTCGCTCACGAAAACAGAAAAATGCGGGTAGGACTGGCCCCCATATGGCGGTGTATAACGAATTATAATTGGACATCGTCAGAGCGGAAATAAATGTCAGTCTTGAGGGGTACGCATGCGTGTCAGACAGGGCTGGCCTGCATGTGGTATTATATAAGGGATTAAAACGAACATCGTCAGGGCGGCATTGATACGTCGAATGGGACTATTAGAGTGGAAGTGGCGAGACTAGAAGAACCCAGATGCGATCGGCCACAGTCAGCTTCGAGCCCATCCGAGGTGTGGGCAAGGCAGGCATGACCAAACTACTAGTAGACGGCGAATACTGAGGGTTCCTCCGAGAGCGTCGACAGACAGCTTGCGGTCGAGATTAGGAGATGACGGCAAGAACCGCGAAAATCGACGCTATGAGGGAAAAGAGATTGCAGTGGACTTGGTAAGCAATTTAAAGCAGGCGGTTATTAAGGTATAAATGAGGGTTTTCGGTTGACCTACCACTACATCTTCCATTTAATCACAGGAGGACCCTTCTCGAAGTCAAGAAGCTGAGTGTACGGGAACGAGATGGTTAAAAGTGTCTTTATACTTTCCGGTGTAAAGTGTTTCCTTAATTTCGACTTGAATACCAGTAATTTGAGCGATGACCTAATTTCTGGCGGAAGATTATTCCAAAGGAGGGCAAATTTCAAAGCAAAAAAGAGGGAGCGCTCAGACGTAATGCAAAGAGGCGGCGGAATCGCCATGGAGGAGTTGTGCATGGCATAAGACCGTCTCTCGGAGTGAGAGTGTCAATGGGCGGAAGATTGGAGCTAAAGTTAATGCGAAAAAGGAAGCAAAGGCCGGCTTCGAGTCTCCTAACCCACAAAACCTTAATGTTAGCCAGCTGACATCTTTGAGTATAAGAAGTACCGGAGGTGACTTGAGAAAACAGTTTCCGGGTGAAAAGACTCTGAACATCTCGATCTTACAACGACCCCAGGCGTTCATTAAACCAAAGAAAGGACAGCCGTATTCCAGGACTGGAAGAACAAGCATTTGAGAGAGTCTTAGCTTCATTTCCAGAAGGAAACAATTATGCGATATGAATCCACATATCTGCGCGGCTTTGGAAGAGATTTTATCTTCATGAGGTAATAAAGCAAGTTTATTTGTATAGCATTCTGAGATAAAATTATTCTGAAAAATTATGGGACCAGGAAGTTTGGCAGAACCAAAAGACATGAAAGTACACTTGGATGATGAAAACTCCATCGGCCATGTTGAACCCCGTCTGCTTAAGCGTAGTAAATTGGCATTAATTTTTTTTCAAAAAAACATTTACGGTGTCCTTAGAATACGAGTAAACACACTTTAGGTTATCGGCATAAATAAAAGTTTGCGAATCTCCGAGTTCAGTCGAAATATCATTGATGTACAGAAGGGAAAGTAGCGGACCCAGAACCGTGCCTTGAAGTACGCCACTCGTGATCGACTGAAGTATCGAGTAGCTATTACCGACCACTACTTTCTGATATCATTTGGATAGATAGGACATGATGAAGTCGAGTAGAGGCGGCCCGATACCGACAGCTTCCAGTTTTACTAAAAGACGTCTATGGGGCCCCCTGTCAAAGGCCTTGCTAAGATCAAAGTAAATATCTACCACTGACTGCCGCTCACTACGAAGAGAAGTAATTAGATTAAGAAAAGCCAAGTGACATGTTTCGCAGGATCGTTCAGATAAAAATCCACGCTGAATAGAGCTCAAAAGCCGATTAGCTAGACAGAAGTGAAAAATTTTATTGAAAATTATTTTTTCATGACGCTTTGCCAGAGACGGCGTTTTGTGCACGCCCGATAGTTATCAACATCGGACCGGGATCCAGACTTGCTGACGGGAATGATAATTGACGTTTTCCATGCTTCAGGAGAGAATCCTTTTGAAATATAAACCGAGAATATATGACAAAGCAATATTGGAAGGTTGGATGCTTGTTTAATAATCGAGTTTGCAATCCCGTCCGTTCCTGAGTAGTGTGAGTTTTTAAAACGACTCAAGTGTTTCTTAATAAGACCTGAGCAGACAGCGATTGTACTCAGTGTCCTCTCTGAAAGTGAACGAAAGAGAGCGATTGCTTCGAAATCAGTATCAAGGTGGAAGTTCGTGATCACGCTCAGAGGAGGACCGATGATGGAAGATGTTGGCAACGAGTTTGTCAGGGTCCGGATAACTGAGGGCAAGTGATTATCTTTGCTTGTAGCGTGCTTGGCGCATCCTTGAGGCTATTTCAAAAGTCTTTATGATTCTAAGATGAACTGATAAGGAACTAGTGGATGGGTCACGCAACTGCCAACTCAACCTGTTTAGTCTGTTGCGAAGACAGTCAGTAACAAGGGAATCTGAAGAATCGGACTTGAGATATATACGCGGCACAAACTCTAGGATGTACTTGAAAGCATTGGACATGACGTCAAAAAGGATTGTTGCATCGCTACTGGAGAGGAAGCCACACCAATCCAATGATCTTATATAGTTATTTAGTAAGTCGTTATTTACGCAATCATAGATTAGTTAAGTCCGGACGGTGCTAGTCTTTATTAAAAAGGCAAGCGGTAAGCAACAATGAATTAATACGTGGTCACTATGAAAGAGGTCCTTTTTTAAAGCAACAAAATGAGGAGCAAAGTCATTGGTAAAGAATAGATCTGGAATGGGTTTATCTCTTGTTGGAGAGCACACCACATGGAACCAGTTAGAACAACTGATAATCCCCTGGAATGGCTGGAGTCTAGATGGACAGATATTAGAAACCCAATCTAGTTCAGGAAGGCTAAAATTCCCAGTGATTATTTTAACATCGAAAGCAGCTACCGAAATTAATTTAAAGATTCCACAGATTTGTGAATCATCACTGTCTGAAGAATTTGGCGGATTGTATATAGAGCCAATAATTGCCTTTCTTTGCGGTGAGAGAATAACAGATGCAAAGCAGAAGTTTCCCGTGAACGTGAGAGTGCTTTAGGTAGGATTTAAGATAAGGAAGACAACCGCCTCCAACGCCTAGTCGTGCGGTCTTGACGGTAAAAATCAAAGTCATCTATGAGAAGGGCAGAGTCAGGAATTGGCGAATTGGTCCAAGATTCTGTTATACATGTAATATCATGCGTCATTTAGAGAGCAACGGCTCTGATTTGGGCCATCTTGTTTATAACAGACCCGGCATTCAATAATATGATATCTAATGGGTTTCGAACCGCAAGGCTATTGTCGACGGTATTTAGAAGAAAAAATTTTGAGGCCGATATGAAAGCTGTGAACTAATGGTGCTTGGAGAATAAGTACCAGTTAGTCTAGGATTATTGACGTACGGGGAGCCAGCAAGGGCTGGGCAGGAGACCTAAAGGATGTGGGGATATAGTTTTTGAGCATTGGCAAGCCAGGGGAGTTATAACAGGGATAGGCTTGTTGGTAGTTAATGGCGGGCTCTTCTGGTAATTAATAAAAGGTCGGCTCAGGTTCCCGCTGGTTTCGTCAACTTCAGCATTCAGCAGCATGGAAGGCTCATCTGAGGAGTTAAATGTAGAAAATCACAAGCGTGTGCATAGATGGTGAGATGTTTTACGACTGTTATTGGAACATGAGTGGGCTTCACATTTTTTCGTCGGCAACCATTATTTGAAGGCTGATGCTCAATTGCAAACGGCATGTGGAACGTAGGATTGTCAATTCCTGCTAGGTTTTCCAGGGATGCCAAAGGAGTTTTTTTTCTTGTAGGCCCTCCAGATTTCAGATGCAGTATCAGAGAAGACATGGCTGTTTCAAAGCATAAATCAGTGTGAAATAACAATACGAGGAAAATGAATTGTTGGAAGTGGCTGAAAAGTCCGGCATGATGGAGGAGTAGTCATGTATTCAATGAACAAATAATTAAGTCTGAGGAGGTCACGATTACTGACGACACAGATGCTCTTTTCGCCGGAAAATAATCGAGGACTGGGAGTTGCCTAGTGAATGTTCGCTGCATCGTTCAGAGAGGTGCCACATTTATCATGACCCAGGAAAGCCAGTCGGTCTCATTGGCTAACGCCAGCCCTAAAAAGAGACCAACAGGAAAGGATGGTTGTTGAAGATGTGATGCGTTAAAGCAACTTGTCAGAAATCACCCGCTTGACATGTCCGACGGTTTGTCAACGCGGAAACACAAATGCTTCACAATATTACTGACAAAAGTGCCGTTTTCCTTTGTACCCAAAATTAAGATTTTTCGCCATGTGAATCAGCACTTTTATTTTGTCTTTACATTATTCTCTATTTAAAGACGAACCTTATGATGCCCGTAATTGTCTGGGATATCCTGACGCATGTCACGCGATCAAAACAGTGTCAATTATGATTTATAGCAGCGACGTCTGCCTACGTCATCATAAGCAGCATCGCAAATCGAAGTTATATGCTGCGACGCACTACGGAGCTGACAGAATTGATCAAGTTGACGGAATATACTTTACGTGGGAATGCAGGATGGGACTGGTCTAACCACGTGTCAGCAAAGTTGGCCGGCGTTACCCTCCCTAATGCTGCTGATATCTCTTCCACTCTAATACGCCGTTAGTAATATCATTACTGTCCGCATGCCCTTGCGGCTCCTTCTTGCAATTGTCCAAAGTGCTGTACTTCTCATCGGTAGTCCAGCAAACATGACATAACCACCACCCACTGCAGATTGGCCATTTGCATGCGCAACACATTTCCTTCTTTATTGCCAGACACGGTTATTTATGTTCTGCTTCCTCCTCGCTGTCTAAAAGTGTCTCAGGGTAGAGAAGGGAGTAGCAAAAAGCGTCAGCTTACAACAAATAGCCGCCACAGTAAAGTATCCATACAGAAAAGGACGAAGCTAAAGAAGTCCTGATAGAGTGGGAGGACGAAATTTATTCTGTCAGAAATTTTCCGCAAAGGCATAAGAAATGGTCACGAGGGCCATTTCATAATCTAAGTGGGATAGTGGCCGAGAAGTAAGCTATTAAAATCTTGGAACTCCCGACTGAACGCCAAGAACAACGCAAACTCTCACGGGGGAAACCAAGGCCCTTAAGGATAGTTTTGGAAGGCAGAGTTCGACGGGATCATCTACCAGTACCCATGTTCTTCTGATCACATGACATTAATGTGGACATCAACGCATGTATTTGTCCCCATATGAAGGTTAAAGTTGTCAACAAGGGTCTGGCAGCGTAACTTTGTCGCATTGAAATCGGTGATTGATCACACTCAGTGGACGGAACTGCTAAGAGGAGATTCCAATGAGGTTTGGGGAACCTTTGAATCACCCATGAAGGACTTGATTGAAGGGTACTGTCTCCTCAAGAAAGCATCGACTATGGACAGACTTTAGAGGACAACGCAATTTATAGAAAAGGCTTCTTCGTGAAGCACCTGTTTAGTATGTACGGAAACTCTGGACAGGGGACCGGTAAAACCCAAAAGTATTCTACGCCTACATCAGGAGTGATACTTAGAATTGCGGCCATCTCGCAACTTTAAGACGAAAAAACAGCCAAGCTCTAAGACATAGCCTTCAGAAATCCGAACCTCCATCACAGAAACCGTCTTCAGCCCAACCCCCTGTCAGACCTTGTTAACAAAACTCTGTTTTGTATACGTCCGCTTCTCTTGGCAGAGCTAAGAAAGTTGCACCCGGCCAAATCATTTGGAACGGATTAGGTTTCGGGTGCACTTTTGTGCAACTAACTGCGGGATTAGCTGACAAAATTGCATCATCTTTAGAAAATCGCTTGAGGTTGGGGAACGTACAGATAGAGGGAAGTTTGCAAGTGTCGTACCCATCCATAAAGGAGGATCTCGACTTTAATTTACTAACTTCCCGTCGGCCTGCCTGACGTGCATGCGCAGTGAGCCGATGAAGAGGATAGTAAAGGAACCAGTTCTCTCCATGTATAAATTCCACTATCAGATCACCTCAATTAAGCATAATTTCTGTGAAAAGAGTTCTTGTTTTATACTTCGCCGTACATGTCTCAAGCGCTAGTCAAAGAGCGTGTAGGAAGGATATCTAGTCGATGTCATTTACTTTGAATTCAGCAAACTCTTTGATTGTGTTCCACACCAGCGCTTAATCCAGAAAATTTCAGAATAAGGGATTGAAGAAAGCATCCTAGACTGAATTCAGCATTACGTCAATTATTGTAGAAAAATTACCGCGGGTGACTACTGTTTAAAATTGACGCCTGTTAAAAGTGAATTTCCATGAGTATCCGCTCCCATCCACTACGCATGTAAATAACTTAGTGCAAGAATTAAAGTCGGAGATGGTGTTCCGTACAGATAATCTTAAATTGTGAAGGGTGATAAAAGATGAAAAACTCCCAGATATCGCAACAGGACATAGAAAAGCCGCAGGTATGGAGCGCGATCTGGTGCTCGAAATTCAATGTAAACACATGTATGGTTATGCAAATAATGTCAGCAAGACAATAAAGGAAGGCAACTTTACGACAGTACATTCTAAATATTCAACCGTTCGAAATCGTGAATGTGCAAAAAGACCTTGGAACATCTAGTGAGTGCGACTCAAGCCTTGGAACGCACTGCTCCATAGTTCCAGCGCAAGCAGTATTAACTATTTGTACGGTACACAGAATGCCTGTAAACCTGAATGATGATATCTTCGGCGAAGTATATGGAGCATTTGTGCTGCGGAATTCGGAATATACGGTACAGGCCTGGCAGCTGTGGCTTCGGAAAGACAAAGAATTCTCGAAGGTGGGCAGCGACGCACTACAGAGTCTGTTCCTGAACTTAAACATTTAACGTATGAGCTGCGCCTGATCACCTTGAACCTCTATCCTCTCCGCCAAATACAGGACAAAGGGGAACTTTTGGTAAAGTCTTGATTACTAAGACGACTCGATCTTGATATGAACTGCAAAAATCTTTTCGAAATACACCGAAGGCAGATCTCCGACGACAAGGTTTCCAAATTAATGGGGGGAGGGGTGTGCCGACCTAACCAACTCTCCACCTTTTTCTCGTAGAGAGTCATTGGTCAAAGGAATTCCTTGATGGCGCATCTCGTGTATTCCCCACTGCGGGTGTGTTCGTGAAGCGTCTGGATATTTATCTCCTCTAATGGTATTTAATGGAATGCTATCATAACTACTAACTAGCTCTCAATAACTAATTTTGTTTGCATGAACATTGACACTGCTGGACATTTTGCGCGCAAGTGCTGTGAATGCATTGTTCACCTTTATTTCGCAAATGTTCCAGCCTTTTAACACCGGTTTCACTATTTGCCGTATGCGGCCAGCATACATGAACTTACCTGCAAACTATTCACAATTTAATTACAATTCATGAGACGTTCGTCGTTTAAATAGACTTTCGAAGGCCTTTTGTCATTTAATTCACATACACCAATTTATACACTGATTAATTAAAGAACTGTCTACAGCGGAAACCAGTCTCCTCAACTAAACGCGCAGGGTTTTGCTAGTTGGGTGTTTCATGGGCTTTAATCACACTTTTAATGAACTTGCCATCTGACTGTTATCGCAGTTTTTACTGCTACGATACTTTTATAATTGCGAAAATTCCACTTGTAAAATTCAAAAGGCAATTTGGCGAGTAGACGTCTGTTTTAGATAGATTATCTTCAAGCCTGTACATTTATATGGCTATTGAAGTAATGAATTAAAAGATACGGGCAAGTAGATAAGTAAGCTGTAGCTCGGGTTTGGGGAGGAGAGGGGAGGAAGAGAGTGAAACACCACAATTCCAGTCAGCGCAAGGGTGAAGGTGGGTTCCGGTGAAGGTAATTAAATACGGGTGGCTGGCTTGGCGGCTTTGACCGATGGCAATTGTGCTACCTGCATGAAGTTCTTCTGTGCGCATAGGACCGGTTCGCGTAGCCAGATTGCAGCCGCCTCTGCGGTAGCCAACAAGCGCTGTCCAAGCAGTTTTGGATAGCTTGATGGGACCTTGTAAATCACTCTGAAGGCCTCTCTGGCGTCTTCACGGTGGTTTGTGTCTACCTTGTGCGCGAGGATCGAGCTGTTTATGTTCTTTATTTGACATTTTCCTAGCCATGCTGGAAGATGTTCTTTTATTCTTTTGGATAAACGTCGGTTCGTACGACCAATATATGCTGCCCCACAGGAGTAGACAAAGGAGTAAGTACACAGAGAGGTGGTCTGATCTGGTAGTTTGTCCTTGCCCTCTCCGTATAGGATAAGACTGGTGGAGAAGAGTATACGGGTGTCAGCTGTTGGAAAGGTCTGTGATACACCTTGAAATGGGACCCTGATGAAGAGCCTTTTCTTTCCTGCCGTCAGTATCGGCGGCTTTTGTGGTATTTCGGGCATGTTCTTAGCAATGAATCTATCCGGACACCCGTTCTGGCGAAAAAGGCTTTCGAGGATCTTTTATATTTTCCGGTTCGTACAATTAGCTCGCATTGTCCGCAGTGAAAACTATCGGATGTTGAGGATAATCGAACTTGGTGTACTGCATACATTTTCTTGGAGCTATTACACACCGCGCTCCACCACCGTTAGCTGACGCCTAAGGGAATAAGCACTGCTTAGAACGAATTCCTACACAGTTGTTTAAAAACCGATGAGGCTAAGAACAAACTGTTAAGCAGAGAAAGGGACGTCGTCAAGCAGGCCACAAGAAGTACGCTACAAGCCACGAAGCAAACTGCTGATGTAGAGGATTCGTTTAGTTAGTCGACGTTTATCTCAACTGCTGTCTTCATCAACTTATAAGATACTTTTCCCGGTGTTCGAAGTTTGTTGAGTAGACGGGCAATCAGTCGTAACTGAACGGCGGACAGATTATGGAGAGTTTTGCCCGAAGCATGTTCATCTGTCGATGCGAAGAGGGGGGAAAAACTCTTCTATTACTCGGATCATCGAACGAGTACAAGCGTCATTCATCCTATGCAGGGCGACCAATGAGAACAGCATGGAGTGGCTCTTAACCAATCTCGGGCCAGATTTATCTTCGGATAAGAGAATTCTATGTACTGGTTTATCAAGGCCTCCTTTGTTGCTCCCTGAGAGACCTAATTAAGCCTGAACTGCCGTCGGCCCGCTCAATAATCTTCTCGCTGGAAAACGAAAGGTTGAAACTTTTTTAGCGCCGGGGAACAACCCAAAAGTTCGGGAAAATTGCGCGCCGTGACGATTAATATTTGCGTTTTACCTCCCTCCATTCTGGCCTATGTGCATACTAGGACAACTGGGGAAAGTATGTGGACAGACAATGTCACATGCCTACCAGACTTTGCTTGATACTCGAACTCATGACTCGATTAAGTACGGTGGTCTGTTACAAAGGGCGTAAGCGAGTCAAACACTTATCGAAGTTTTATGTACCGAAGATTCCTTGTTCTAAAAAGAAATAGGCGGGGTTTCGCTCTGATGTGGGTCAGACGCTCACCCAAACAGCCATGCGTCAACTAGCAATAAATAGTACGGAGATTTTATCAACAAAGACTGTAAGAGTTGAATGCCCACTCCTGAATAAGTAGCCGTCATTGGCCCAACTCCAGATGATGATGCATTCTAGCTATCAAACAAAAACAATTTTCCATCGCCCAAATGGGCAGGACCTAACTCAGCTGACAAAACCTCATTTCGCAAGGACCCCGAGTGCGGAGACAGCTGGGTTTCGGATATTACGGACAAATAGCGTCACTTCCTCGTAACAATTTACACCGTAAAGCCAAGGGTGTCATCGCTTCCAGCGCTAATAATTCCGGTCATTCAGGGATAAGTGCGTAAGATAAGGTTAATGAAGGCTGAGATTGAACGCCGTGAGGCACCCAGCTGCGTTTGAAACGAATGACATTAGATGGTCTATCGGAAACACTGTGATATTGTATCCTGCAGTCAAGCGAAACCATCGTACTTAGGTTTGCAATGTCGTGGCTAGCATATTTGGCCGGGGACTAAAAGAGGGGTGCTTGAGGCCGACACTGGGAGGTCATCCTAACGACACCGCGTATCCCTCATAATAATAAATTTGAATCTGTCATGGCGTTCTATGGGTCGTAGATTAGCGGGTCGTCAGATAACGAGATAATTCGGTCAACGTGGCCAGTAGTATGACTGTCTGAGGACTGAATGTCAGGCCCAATGACCACGCTTCAATGTGGCCAGCATGATATCCTCACTACTGTGAGATCCAAGGTGTCTTCACAGCAGCCTTACCCATGAGTGGGGATCAGATCTTGGGCGTCGTACGCGTAGACGGGCTGTTCGCTTTCGTTAACCTCCGAACCCGAGTCCGTCTCAGATCGTCCTGACCCAGTCTTACCATCGGAGTCAAGTCGGTGAGGTTGGGGGGAGGTGCAACAGATGCTACGCAAGTCGCGGTCATGTCCCACTACGTGGGGGAGATCATCGATCGTGGTGATCACACTGGTATATAGAACGTTCTTTAAAATGCAAAATAATGTGCTTAGCGGGACACCTTAATGAAGCAAATGGTTAAACAGCAGGTGTGCTATCTCAAGAAATGTTAATCGAAATTATACAACGTGTTCCATATCGAAAATACAGCTCAAATAATGCTGTAATATTAATGATCACGCAGAAGGATCCCAAGATATTTGAGTCCTTTAAGGATGCCAGCTCTCAAATGAGCTTCTTTCCGGTCGTTTGCAGAAACCATATACTATAAATATCACGTCGAGGTCTGGTTTTTCAGTCCCACCTTAGTGGGGTCAGCATGCCTCACTTAGCCACTCGCTGGGTAAGGAAGGGAAAAATAGCACAACCAGAGCTCCAAGCACACGTGTACACATTCTCTTCCCGACACAGCCACTTGGTGGAATGAGAGCATACTTGGGGCGCGATCTCACCTGAAAGGCCACGGATGGAACCGCGTGGTAATCCGCAGTGGATGACCACCGTAATGGAACCGACGGAGTTCAACACCGTCCGAGCAATTCCTTTAGCAAGTCTACTTGGCCACTAGATGGATAAGGATAAGAAAGAGAGCGCTAGCAGGTTTCGAACCACGCGGAGGGAGGCGCGCGTGAACTGATAACTGAAGCAACCGAGGCTGGCGTATATGGTATTCTCTTCCCGTGGCAAAGTCACTCGCTGAAATAAACTGGTAAGGATAATGCAAATACGTAATACTTGTAAGGTCAGCGTACTCGCATTTACTGGATTTTTTAGAGAGCGAACTATATGGTATTACTCAGGCGAGGCTGCAGGAACAAACCTTGCGCTTTAATTATATGAATTGACATCATTAATTTTCGACGCCTTAATAAATAAAGCTGTATTTTATAAGTAATAAGCACAAAAAGTTTTGCTCTTTTGCCCATTTGGTGGCGAATCAATCCCCTAGATTTCATATTTTAAGGAACTTCAAGGACTGACTAATGCGGCCCCCTGAACAGGACATTGGAATGAATACGCCCGCCCAAGTTATCAAGATGACATATGCATAGTTCCGTGTCCCAACCCCAACAATATCCCTCATAAAAAGCTGAACCATTGCACTATTCTCAGTTCCAACCCTAGCCTAACTCTTAACTCTGAAGTTAGCACTGGCCGCTGCCTTAACCCTAAAATTGGTTCTGACTCGCTTTATCGTTCACCTTAAATCTTGCTCTAAACCGAATCCATAACCTAACCCTAGTTCTATCCTCACGCCTAACATTAATTTCACAGAAAATTAGCCAAATTGCATATAGTTCCTGTTCTCATATCTCGTTTGGAGGGCCATATAAGTCGGTCCTGTTAAAAAATTATAAAATCCTAAGCTCTTTTAAGAAGACACCAGATGTACAGTAAGTGTGCTAACTCATGAAATGTTAACCGAAATTCTGAAATACGTTGTCGCTTCGAAGAGACCACATAAGTAGTATTGTAAAAGTAATCGTCTTGCAGCATAATTCGACAATAATTCGGTTACCTCGGGATGCTGGCTCTCGAACGAGCATCTTTTCGGTTGCATTTAAAAACCATACTCTGTAAAAAATGACAACATAATAAGCATGAATTTTTCTCATTGAGTTTCGACGTCCTTAAAAATACACATGGTAACCTCTTAATATCGTCAAGAAATACATAATTTTCTTTACGCAGGCAATAGATGATTTATAGTTTTTAAACAACAAATATAAATGTAATGGTAGATCGGGTTCAAAATTATTCGGAAATTGGGTTTTCGAAACCGAATTATACCGTTCTTTCCAGTATAAAATTGGACGCTGACGTCATTTTCTACCGAATGCCTGTTTTCCATGAAATGTAATAAGAGTTTAAGGGATTCGAAAATCAATGAGAATTATCAATTCGAAAATCAATGATTCCGAATTAGTAGTCATTTTTACAGGATATGGTTTTTAAATGCGACCGAATAGATGCTCGTTTGAGAGTAAACATCCGAAGGAAACCGAATTATTTTTGAATTATGCTGCAAGATAATTAATTTTACAACCCTACATAAGTGATCTTTTTGAAGCGACAACGTATTTCACAATTCCGACTAAAATTTCATGAGTTTGCACTACTAATGCATTCGTACAACAGACACGTGTTTACCCCCTGTTTACGTCAGTTGCCTGCGTTGTGAGACGGAATCATGACAATCTTCATTTTTACAAGAAAAATAATACGACCAAATGAAACACTACTATGGCTAGAAGATTTTTTTTCACTAAAATAAGAACAGAAATTTGGCCAATCAATTGACAACTGTAGAGGGATTCAGACTTTGCTAACACCCTCTTCACGAAGCCTTTAGGAGATGAAATACGTTCATATTTTGAAACAACCCAGATTTTCATTAAAAGACTTTAATCACAAAAATCACAGACCAGAAAAAAGTGCGTATGGAGAATTGTGAGGCGGCGCGGTCATCACACGATTACAGTTCTCTTGACGCCGTGCAGGCAAAGTCAATAAACGGCTCTGCGACGCGAAAAAAAACCTGCGTAAATTCAGTTTTTGCGAACGAAGTGGCCAAACGAAAATGCTGTAACGTTAATAAACTGGGAGCAATGGCCTAATCTAATAGTCTCACTGAAAAGCAAGTAGGAAAGTTGCCACTCGTAAGAAAAAATAAGCACTGATTTTATTATGACTGTCTAGAATGTGAACAGAGGCTGAGATGTATTCAATTACAGTACCTGTGCTAACTCATGAAATGTCACGAATTAACACAGGTTAACGCCTTTAACGCCAAATCGGTAAACACTACGGCTCCCAAAGTCTGATAGCGGAAAATAAACGATGTGCCAAAGAAATAAAGCAAAGTTTGGTTAAGAAAATATTATTTACTGAGATAAAAATAAATAATTTTCGACAAAAGTCACATTTTCGAGAAACGCCTATATTACAACCAAGTTAATAAAGGCTACGTATGAGGACGTATAAAGGAGGAGGGCGCATAAAAGGTCAAAAATAATTAAAGACAGAAACAGATACAAAAAATTAGTACTTTGTAGATTGTCCATTCGAATTAATAACAGCAGAAAGTCTGTCCGACATAGACATGACAGATTAATAAGGTTACTTAAAGAATTTCTATCCGAAAGCTTTAATAGCGTAGGAAACTGCTTGAATATCAGGAATCCTCCGATTTCGCCTTAATCCGGCCCGTTTTCTATTTAATATACAGATCCGTATCAAACGTTCCTTCAGAAAACGGTCTTTTTGTCCATATTTCAACCAAATAAACACAAATAACGACACCAAAAATACACTACATTGTCCTCTATAATTTTGACCTCGGCATTTCATGAGTTAGCACAGGTACTGTAGGTGCATAAAATGACTAAGCGATGAAATAACTTCTATAATTCTAAGAATATTATGGTTATGTTGAAATGTGCTTGCTCTAAGGACGCCGAAGTAATCCTACCAGATCTCCGCCAGAAGGTATGAGCATGAAAGCGTGTTGTCTGCCCGCAAGTCACGTAAGATCAAAGGTAATAAAGGAATCATAGCAATTAAAACTGTTAGGGTTAATCTTGCTTATGAGTAAAATAAAGTTAAACACCGCACAACAAAAAAACGAAAAAGTAAAGAAATCTTTGTGAATTTTTTGTCCCTTTTAGTTTACTTTTGTTTCTGATCGAAAACCACTAAATATTGCATTGATGGCGAGTTATTAGAACTACAATCAGTGACCGATTGCATAAAGATAAACCTAACTCTATATTGCGTTTTTGATTAGGATGGACTACTTTGGTTGTGTTATAAGACTGGCATTTATGTAGCATAATTTGAAGGCATTTCGATCAAACATGTATACAAATTTTAAAGCGCAAAAGTCGTGCTCTATAAGAATTGGCTAATCAATAAGTGTGCCTTTTTCTGTCGTCTCAGATGCCCTTATAAATTCGTTGATACTTCATAAAAAACGCATTAAAGCGTTTGTTGTTACATTTTTATATTAGCAAATTACTTATTCTTCCGCTTTTATGCATGAAAAAGGGGTGGCTACCGGTTTTAAAAAGTTTTTCAGTTCGCGAATGATTTTGAGCTTGGTCTGTTATTGTGTTCGCGTTAAGAGTTTTCATTTTAAATGACATATTCGTTTCATCTAAGCAAGATCATATATTCCTTTAAGTCCTTAAAAAAAGGTACCACATAGGACTCATGAAATTTCGCAATGAGCGCAGACTTGTTATATGCTTGACAAGAAGCATTGATGAACGGATCAATACGAGGTCGTTTGAATGGGCATCTCTTGGTGTTAAAAATCTCATAGTTTAAGGGCTTTTAAAACCTGAAACTATCCATCGTTTAAATACGAAATTAGAATTCGTTGTTTGCGGCCCAGTCAACACAAGTAGAACTTAATTTATGCACGCCTTTATAAAAAACATTTAAATCTATGAGAACATCGAAAATAATTGAAAAAGTGTATATTAATTATGTTGCCATTTTTTACCGGTATGATTTTGCAGACGGCTAAAAAGAGGTTTGTTCAAAACGTGACTTCCTGGCGTCATAAAATGTGTTAGAAGCGCGTTTTTTAAGGATAATTAATAGTTTGATCCTACAGAAATATTTCTTTTTATAGAATACGCATTTGTGAATTTAAGTTGACATTTTAGGAAATTAGTCACCAAGGGTATATTCCATCTTAAGCAGCCTTTAAAATAAAAAAATGGCATCCTAGTTAGAACCGAACTCAGAAACTGCGCATTTGCTGATGATAATTGCACAAAAACTAATTTTAGAGAATTGAACTAGGATACTCTTTAGTAACACAACCAACAAATTTGGAGGATCCAGAGTCCCCTGAGACAGCCAAAGGAAGCCAAAAGCACCCGGTTTTCGCCCCTCCTAATTGAGCTTTTACAATCCTTGTTTACTTTGCTGCTACATGAAATCAATAGTCTCTCCCACTTTTACTCTCCCCTAAGCCCCACATATCGTTACAGGCACCTCTCGCTCGTTTATGTGCATACATTAACCACTGTCCCGCGCAAACTCGCTGGATTCACGAGTACTCGTTATTTTAATTGCATAATGAGCGAATGTTTTTGCAGTATCTCACTGCAATAAGGTCTTGCGGTCAGGGTAGAAATTTCGTTTTAAAAACGTTTCATTAGTTGATTTGGGCACCAGACGTGTAAAGCATATTTTTGTCAACAACTTTTCATGGATATCCCGTAGTCGCATTTTGCACTTATTAAATATGGCTTGTAGAGACTTTCATTTTATGGTTAATCACCTTAGGGATCGTCAGGGTTTAACCATTTTGGATTAACCCAGAACTTTGTTTGTAGTTTGAAGGACACTGAAAAATGCATGCAGAGATGTACTTTCGGCCGTTGTTCATCGATTTTGTATTTTTAATTACGACTGACGAAGCTCAAAGCAGATATCGATAAACGCAGAATTTACGCCTGATTGACCGCCATAATTATAGTTCAGCATGTCCCTTATCTTAGAAAGACAGACACGCACTCGACCGATAGAATAACGAGAAGCTACAAAAATATCGTGCGCGCCAAAACTAAAGAATCCTGGAATGCAATGCTAAAACATGCTTTAAGGATAAAAAATCGCTGGGGTGACGCTGCAACGACAACTGACATAGAGCAAGCGTAATCTGAAGTCAAAACATGCTGAATCTTAGTTGCTTATCTGTTCAGTCACCTGGGTAAGTTGCACTTAAAAAAACCCACTTATTAAACGACAGGTTTTTATCCTGGTTGTTGATGCTTGCGAAAGTCTAGGATATTATCTAAAGTGATATTTGATGCAAATTTGATTTTTCGCGGTAACTTTATGTAAGATGATCGAGTCTTGTATGTTGTGGGATGGCCATAATAGACTTTGTGAAAGTTTTACCAGAACAGAACAGAAACTCAGAACGGCAATCTCTCTTTATGCAAGGCAACAGAAGCCGTAATTTTCCACAGTAAAAACAACTAAAATGCACTTTTATCCACACTTACAATGAACTGTGATCCAGTCAATATACACCGAAAAAACGCCAGTGAAAAAGTATTCAACAGAAATGGCAATATTTTAGAGAGTGGAACGCGTGCTTAACAGTATGGCCAGCAAAATACAGCACGTTGCATTACTTGGATTTTTCAGCGGTTATGGCTTAAGCTGGACGCACGAAGCGTTGTGAAGGCAGTTAACTTTTTATCCTTAGTTGGACGTGAGAACTTGTCGAAACTGTGGCCGAGCCTCCCAACAGGGTTTAAAATATCTCTCGTCCCCCCTGTAAAGGGGGAAAAAATAGGCCATTTGCTGGTCGCGGCAGCATCCGGCCTCCGAATGGCTGGTTTTTTGATTTCCCAAATTCGGCACAATCCTGTACGGTATTTAATGCGGGCTAAGTGCTTTAGAGTGCATTGGAAAAACAAAAAAATACACGCGATGGAGTTTCAGATTGTCTAGCCGAGACCCTGGGTTTATGAAATTAAAGCCTGGACATTTGGCATTACGAGCAGCTGCGTGGAACATGCCTAGATGAAAGTATGCAGTTCGTGCAGTATAAGCAGACGCCTTTACTGATGAATTCAAAGCGCATCCCGGGTTTTCATCAGCCCCTACTTTGAATGCACAATAGGGAGATTGCGACCGCCTCGTAATCGAAACAGATCGATATTACTCTTTCCGGTACTGCACGGAAATATTGATCTTTCCGTAGTAGAGGTGGTTTATGCGCTGAATCTCAGGAACAGCATCCATTCCCCTGTCTTAACTCTTAAATGAACCCTTACCCTAATTCCCAAATTAAAGCTGAATCTAATCCTTATCATAACCCTTTCCTAAACCTATCCCTAGGCCTGATCCTAGCCTAAATCCTCAACCTAATCTTCCTTGAATGTAGTGCAAAGTCACTTCTACTACAAGCATGAGTTCCTATTTTTCTGTTCTACCATCCCTCTATCCTCTTACTTCTTCAGTCTGGTAGAATTCGGATATTTACTGACCTTTTGCTTCCAGTCCTTTCGCTGTTCGTATTTTCTGTTTGGCGTAAACCTACGGGCCTTTTCAAAACTGTGCGTCAATGACTGTCTGTCCCGATCGAAATTCGTAGGCGTTCACTTGCTGATTGTTGATTTCATCCGCATAAGAACTGCGAGCCAATAAGAAATGAGCTCCAACTTCTCGACCACGTAATTTAGGCAGTAGCAGATGATCCGTCTTATAGTACAGAAGATAAACAATGAAACTGCAGAGTTAAATCGCCACATGCTCCTCTTCAACTGCTCCCGTAGGGAATAGCAGTTATTCAAAAAGAGACGAAGTTTGCCAAAGAATACATGCAGAAGTCTGTTAGATGAACTCAGAAAGGTGTGAATGCAGATCATTGACCGTTTGATTTTCAAACATCTGATGATTTAAGACCACTGTTTGAATGCCAACAAAGCTTCTTAGCTGGTTTTTAGAGGGCAACTAAAGAGTAAGGAGCCAGTTGACTTAGGCATAAACTCCACTGTAGGCAGATGTAATTTTGCTCTTTCAAAATAATCGACCCCCAGACTCTTCGCAAAATGATTACTCACATTTACACGGCGTCGGAAACTCATATTTAAGGTTCTTGTTCCACCCACTGAAATCCTGTCTGCAGTTGACATATTCAAAGTTTCGACCATCGCGAGCGACAAAGTCCACATGGTGCGTGATCTGCGCGCGAACCGGTTCATTGTGAAGCCGACTTCGTAGTTTCGATGGGAAGGCAGTTTTCAGACGACAGGACTTGGTGTGAGCACAGTGGCTGGAAATTTAATCAGCAAACCAACACCTGACATACATGGCCTCGTCCGTCCATGCACACGTGTCCGGTTTCGTTAAGATGGTCCGTCGCCCCAAGCAATCGAGTATGCTGTAAAATTCAAGTTAAAAAAGAGCCACTCGAGCCTAAACATCAATCCTGCGTAGGCTCGTGCTGGTCCGTTCTTTTCAACATTTTCAGGTACGACTGCTAACGCCGACAGAGAGAGTTTATAAAGAATTATCGTTTGACCATAGCCATGAATTGCGAGAGGACGTCCTGATGGATCGACCCCACTTCCTCTTCCTCCTGCTAGGCCCCAGTGGTCTTCCATAGCTGGTCGGACTCGTTCACAGTCCGAGCGGGTCTAAAACTATTGCCATGCATGCGTATAATGGCACTCGGAGGCCACTCGGTTGTGCCATCCACAGCTCACAATGCAATCACTCGGGTGTTCCACACTTCGGGCTTGGGTATGGCTGGCTGACGACGGCTAATAAGCCAGAAATGGCCATTCCAGTCTCCCTTGTCTTTGTCGGCAATACCATTCTGCCTATATATCATGCGCCGCTGTGCGGCTGCTGGTTGGGCTCGAGAGAGAGTCCATAAGGCACAACGGAACGAGTGAGTTCCGTATGAGCGATCGGTGAGCGCCCCATAACATTAATCACTCGTTTATTTGACAGATTCGGTCTGTCTACTGTTGCATGAGAGAGGGTGCATAGAGTAAGGCCGACACCGGGGAGTCCACCCTCACGGTAAACAGACGTAGTTCTCACTAATAATAATTTTGTCGTCCCAAGAGTCGGGGCTTGTGAAGTTGTCCCCCGACGGGACAAGTTGTCAACTCATGAGATCGAGTTCCGACGCCAGTGAGTCTTTCACGGTAATTTCTTCCATGTGAGCAGGCTGGTAAATGAGCCGAGCCGAGGACATGGTCGTGGGTGTGGCACGCGTAGACGGGATGCTATACTTTTTCATTCACTGCAGCCGTACACACCTATGGTTGTCCTTGCAAGGCCTTGTAATCCATGCAAAGCGGATGTAACGTCAGAGAGGGCGGTGGAAACTGTGCAAATCACCGTTTGCAGGGCTCACATCCTGGTTCACCCGGTAAGCGGAGGCATTCACGACGGTTTACCTGCCACGGTAAGGACTCAAGTAGACACAAGGACCAGCCGGAGTAACTTCTGTCAATCTCCACTGTGATTGGTGCGATCCGTTCAGAGAGAGACAGTCTGCTTTCTCGCCGAATTGATCATCCCTGATTTGCAAGTGTCCCCTCCCCTCCCCTCCCCTGTGCGATGCAAGGGGCGCGTAGTTGAAAGTGCCAGACGAAGGCCCATGAAAAGCCTGTGCATGCTAAACCGTCTTCTAAGTAATTCAACGTGTACTTGCACAGACACACTGATGAAGGACAAACAACTGGATGTCTATTCGAAGGAAGGGGGCTCCGCCAGTCTGATCATCCTGCAACCGACTTTGTTGCTGCCGAAACCATCGCCGAGGATTAAGTGTTGTCCTCAGAAAAGCTTTTCGTTTCTGGTGGTAAATGCCAAATTCAAGGACCGGTACCTGATCCGGCGTACAGCGATTGCACCAGTACAAACTTAAACAGTCTGGTTGATTGACCGGTTTCACGTTCATTACAAAATATATTCCTGGTTTCATCCGACGCCTCCTCTTCTTTATTTGTTGAGCATTGGCAAGAAGGATGGTAATAATCAGTCATCCCCGTACGTGGAGATTACTTTTGTCCTGTTTTAGTAATCGGGCATGGCAGAATTTCGTATATGTTGGTACGGTCAAAATTTTTATAATATTTTCGAGCAGTTCGATTTGAAAACGTGGAGTTTTGTGGATTCCGCTGTATGTAACCATCCGTCATACGTAAGATAAAAATGAGTAGAGCCGAACAAAATGTAGATAATGCATAAAATATGTTGTGACAAATCCTCAGCCTTGATGTCTACATAAAAATCGCCTCCGAGAAGCGTTTCTCCTCTAACACTTTTGATTGCTTTTAAAGCCCAAGCACACACACCACTTCCTTTCATTTACCCCTCAAGTATTTTTTAAACGACTTCTACTTTAATGTGTCGACGTTTCCAACGTCCCCGCCGGGATTTCAGACAGATCATGATTTTGTGAATATTCCTAAATCGATATTTCTTCTGACCATTCTGATAGTTTGACATTATTTTCTCAGAAATGAAATATAGAGATTTGTTGCTTTTTGACTTTGCGATGTATGCAGAATAATCTTCCCTGATACCTTTTTTAAAAGTCGCAGGAGGTTTTAAAATTCAAGGGTTACTCTTGAGCACCACTTTGCTATGGAGCGGTTTTTCAAAGTAATTCATTCAAGACAAGATAAGATAGAAAAAGAGCATTTTTTAAGTGGAATGTATAATTAAGCAGGTATGACAAATATACACACTTTTTCAGTCCATCTTAAAAGACCGTAATATAATTGGTGTAGATGTAAATTCTGTTAGCAATGCCGACAAGTATCGTATATTGAAATGCCTAATGCGGTCTCTGGGACAACTATTACTTGGTTACTTTTAGTCCTTACCACATTTGGCGTAATTTTGTCGCTGTAACGCAAGACAACCAGCATAATTTACTACTACACAATCGGCCGTAATTGTATCTTTGTGGATATTCAGAGTTGTATTTGAAAATGGTTGGCTGAACTCGGGAATATAGATCCCAAGTGCTGCGACCAACTTTGCACAAAATTCATGCAATGTACCAACTCCGAAAGCCAGCATGAATTACGTATGAAAAAACGCCATCTTTATATGGGTTACACGAAAAGCCTTAGAGCATAGGACACTGAAAGAGAACAATGTGACACTGCCTAAAACGATGTCCTTGTGTAACGATGACCCAAGGTGCATTTGAATTTACTGAGCTACATTCAGCAATACGTTAAATCAAAACCAAAAACGTGTATCAAATTGCAAACGGACATAAATAAAGCCTCTACAGAGCCTTATACCAATAAAAATGAAGCTTGTGGACAGTAATAATAGTTATTAAATATACGATACACTTCACCGTCCTACTCCGTGACAAAAATTTTTTATTTTTTGGTGGCAGTCCAAATCCGTTTAATTCCTACACAAATACATCGCGGAAATGAGTATCCTTGAAATACATAATTTGTCGGTTTTCGCATATAAGCACGAAACATTGGCCATTGCCTGGCCTTTATTTACAGAATATCACGGCAAAACAATTGCATAGCAAGTGAATGGTTCAGGCATATCATGCATTAATTTGACTAAACGAAGTCGTTAGCCTTCACTTGCGCATTCAACTTAATCTACTAAGTGACACTATATCACAGTGGTTTCATTTGGTAATCTTGCTAACAATTTAGACAAAAAGTCCTATTTGGCAAACGGCCTTTGTGTTTAATTTCTCTCTCTAGGTGCTGAGCTGAATGGACTTCGGTTTAACGTTTCAAGCCCTTTTAATTAATTCCTAGATAAAACCTCCACAACACACATAGACGAAGAATTATTAAGCCAAAAAACAGTAGCCGTATTTGCAGATGATCAGATTTATTGATTTTCGGTATGCTCAGAACGTCCGAACTATTATAAAGTTTGAATTCACAAATGAGCGGACTGAAGTTTTCCCAAAACAGCCTTCGACCGTGTAAACTAAATTCTGTAGAAAAGTTGTTCGAAATCATTTATGAGAGGTATCATAAGGGTATAGGATGGCATGCAAGTATAAAAATGTTTTGACAAGCCCAATGTTGACTATATGCGTAAAATGTTACAAAATTATGAAGGCTTTTCAGCAAAGCCATTTTGAGAAATCGAGCACTTATGCTCGAACGTTGACTGATCCAGCAAGTAAATCAAATATTTTATAAAAAACTACTTATTGAATGTCAAACGGAATTATGATTTTAAAGGAAGACGCATGCTTTTGATTTAATATTAACAGAACTGGGTGAAATTTCTGATTGTAAATGCTGTTTGTCGGCGTTGTCAGACTTATCACAAGACAATGAGCTGGCGATATGCACTTGTTCTTAAATAATCTGTCCTCTTTCAGAGCCTAAGCTAAATCAATAATAATGTCGGGATGACGTAAACCTTACTTCCACAATTGTTTTTGTAATAATCTACCAAGTTTGAGAAAGACACTTTGACAGCTCTTTGCATAAACCTAAGAAGGATTGACGTCGAACACTTAATTTTATTAAAAACCAGCTTGCTTGGAGAGAGCAAACGTGGTCAGTTTACAAAATCATTTTAGAAGGTACACACAATATAAGTCAGCAATGACAGGCATATCGCAAGAAAATACATTCAAAATATTGCTTTTATGGGTTAAAAAGGAATTCAGGTTTCTTTCGCCAATAATGACATCATCCCATATTAAACGTTCAGTGCGTGACCTATCTCATGACATCTTATAACGGAATCTGATGGGAGAATTTCTGGACGCCTTTAACGTTGCCCATTTTGTTCCCTCATCCACTTCCTTCACTAAAATGTCCTTTTCTTGTGCAGAAATTGTGTTTACGTAATTACATAAAGTAAACTACCAATAAATTTTAGCGAAAATGGACGTTGGATTATATTCGAGCAATTTCCTATGCTAATACATGTCTTAGACTCCGGTTACGCATCTGGGTGACTTTTTCATTGAAAGAATAGTAATTTACCCGCGAGAGTTTTAATAAACAGATCTAGCCGAACTCGAAAATTTATTTTGTGTCCGATGTTAACTATGGTGATCAACCTGCTAAGGAAAAGGTTATTTTAAAACAATCAGAAGTTTTGTCCATTTTTAAATGTCAAATTAGCAGATCTGTGCGATTTGGCGTCCCAAAATGCAGTAATAACGCAGATAGGGATTCCTTCGTTTAAATGGGCTGAAATTGTTTTGCCTTTTAAAAAATTCTACCTGATGTCACATCAATGACCACCAACGAATGGGCATTTCCAGCTTTGAACATATGAAACACAACTTGCCGTGTAGTTTAGCTTTTGTGCATACTTTATTCAGACATAGAACGAGCAAAACATTAGTAATTTCATCAAAATATCAGTATTTATATGTACGCTCTGCCGTGCATTCATAATCGAAGAACAGCGTCTAAAAGCGAGCAAAAACAGTGGAAATGGCCTCAATGTATAGAGAAAGGCATGTCCTTACATTTACGGTAGAAAACTATTAGTATTTTTCAGGAACGAGAAGCGGCCAAATGTGTCAAATTTTTACTTGGCCTCACCGTGCAAAAATGCAAAGTACACAGAGATTCGTCAACGGTGTGCAGTAATAAAGCACTTCTTAGGGAGGTAACTTATAAAGGAAAGTTTTGTTATTGTTTGAAGGCACATTCGTTGCTGACTTTCGTTGTGGACAGCCATTTTTCTCGAAAATGAAGTTTGATACTTGAATGAGTCTTTAAATGTGACCCAACCGACCATCTTCGTGAAAAGGAGCGCTCGAACACTCACTAATTCGGTAAATGCCTTCAAGAGTATTCTTATTTTAAAGTTCTCAACAGACACGTAATCCAGAATCTGTCTTTATGTACTATCGGGTGAAAGCACTGAAAATCATGAAGTATTCAGTAACATGTCGAGGCCGATCTGAAATTCAATGTAATCAAAAACGAACGAAAAGTGTAAATTAATTTAACGGCATAAAATTCCTCTCTATAAACGGAAACTGAAATGTTAACGATCACGCCTGTCAGTTCTATTTAAATTTATTAGGCACCGACCGGCCTCATGACATGTCAACTTATGAAAACTTTTGTTGCTACGGCGTCCCAATCGGTGAAATCAAGCAAATTCCGGCTTCTCTTGTTGAACTACATCCCATTAACTTAATGGGCGCCAAAAATAACACCTCATTGGAAAAGTGTTTTGGAATCTACACTCAGAATGTAGGCAGTTGACAAACCGTCATATAAGAAATCCCACTACTTACTAAACGATATTTAGATGCAAACTTCACTAAAACACTATTAGCAGACGTTATTTTATGGTTACTTTCATATTTACTGTTTTTGGTGGGAGAATACATTCTATACATTTAAAAACGAAGTTTACTAAATTAGAGCCATTTCTGACGTTTTCGGGATATTGCGCTTTTTAAATTAAATCGGAATTTCTAAGCAACGCAACACTGCCTTTAATGTTTTTAATTCTTTTAAACTTGTACTTAATTAACATGGACATTGGACTCATTAAATTGTGTCGGTTTGCGAGTGATTGGCAATCATTCGTAAATTTCGACACATTTCATGAGTTAGGTCACTATCTGTACGTTTCAGTGACAATTTATTGAAATGGAATGTCGGCAAGCAGAATGCGACCATAAGAATGCCGAAAATTCCTATTTAATTCGACAGATCGAAGGAACATGAATAAAGAATGTTAGCAAGTTGTTCCCGAACCTGGCCAGAGTCCAGGTAAAGCTATGTGTCCAGCGCATGCTGAATCAGAAATTATTCCCTCCGTTGATTAGAAAACGGTAAAGTTAACTCAGCAGTCCTAAGAACGACGGTTGGAAGGAATAAGGGGATGGGATAAGTTGATAGATCTAGATAAGGCGGCGTATGGACGAATTTGCAGTTTGCTAGTACAGTTTAATTACAGGGCAGATTATATAAGCACGCAAATCGTTTGCGAACGCTTGAGGCAGAAATGCTCTTTTTGTAATGAGAGAACTATGGACAAATAAAAACCCGAAGTTTTTTGCAGCTCCATCTACTTTTCTTACGAACTACTGATGTAATCATCTCGAAAATATAAGCGGCGATACAAATAATTTCATAATTCATCAAGGACCTCGGTCTGGGATATTTTTGTCGCCGCAAGTTAGACTAAACCCTCGAGCTTGTAAAAAGGCGTTCAATAAATTAAAACTTCAATAATCTGTCCTGTTTCAGGGCATAAAATCATCTCCTGTGAGGATCCTCTCTTCCACTTCATTATCTAAGTATTTATGCAAAATGCTTCACATATACACCAGAAATCCACAAAAGTATTATCGTAATTACGGTGTCACAAAACACTGAATACATACAAGTGATTTTGCCGCCAGATAATATCTTCATAAATACCATAATTGTACATATGCCCAGGCCTGTTACTCTTTGATATCATCTAAACCAAATTAGAGGAGAATTTAGTAAATTAAGAGGACTTCTTTAGATTTTTGACACGTACATTTTAAGCGTCACAGTATACTGGAAGGCCAGGTTTGAGTGAAATTACGGAGAAGGGAATATAGATAATTTCATACTAATATATTATTATTATTAATATCACATGATACTAAACAGAAAATAACGTATTTGGGGATAGTCAAAAAATTGTATTCCGTATATTTTTGAAACTGACCGCCCATTTTGTCGTCAGACGTATGTCGAATATTTACACCGGTTAAAATTTAAAACGTCCCTGACTAATCAATACTGCTTTGTCCTTTCGGACACTAGGCCGCCTACAGAAAAAAGACCTTTTAAGGGCCATATATTTCGATACTTTGGGTACTAAGAGGCACATCAAATCAGACGCTGTGTGAAACAATCTCAAAGAGTAAAAATTGAAGATGACAGCCAACATGAATGTGATTTTAGTGGAAAATAACGGAATATAACGGTGTAAATTTTTCAAACATGATTATGGTGCTATATACGTTGCAAATTTGCAACATATCTGAGAGTCTGGGGGACCAGGGTTAAAAATTGAAAAAATGTTTCTTAACTTCCCAAGTGCGTATTATTTTTAAAATAAACTTCCTGGGACACCCTATTTTGATACATTTTCTCGTGTTTACATAGTATCTTCATTAGCATATCTAATATAATATAACGATTAGAAGTGCATTAGGTCCACTAACTCATGAAATGTTTACTGAAAGTCTAAAGTGCGTTGTCGGTTCGAAAAGATTACATAATTAATCATTATGCAGAAAAATTCAATTACCTACAGATGCCGGCTTTTGAACGAACTTCTTTTCGGCCGCATACAAAAACCCCAATCTTTAAAAATAACTACCTGATTAGCATGAATTTTCTCATGGATCTTTGAGGCCCTTAAAAAGTTAATGATATTTCATTGAAACCATGCATACAAATATCTTTTTTTGATCATTCGGTAGACAATTATGTCTTTTTCCATTTATTTAGCCGAAGGAGGGTATATTTTGGTTTTCAAAAACGCTTCCAATTCCCGAGTAATTTTGAACCCGACCTGCCGTCGCAATTTTATTCTGAGTTTGTAAACTACAAGCTGTGTAATTTGCAGGCACAGAAAACCACACATTTCTTTACAACATTGAGAGGATAGTATATGTAGTTTATTAACAGTAGTAGTGGATATGAGTCATATTGTAAACTTTACAATCAACACCAGTAAATGCACAGACAAGGTGTTTTATGAACGGGCATTTCAAGTTATTAAAATCGCATAAATAAAAACTTTTAAAAAGCTGAATTATACCTTTCCTGCGGGCAGAAAATTGGAAGACGGAGTAATTTGCTACCAAATGAGTAGAAGAATGAAGTCTTTATGAACGTTTTCAATGAAATATCATCGGATTTTTACGGGCATCAAAAATCAATGAGAAACATTCATGCCTATTACGCAGTCATTTTTTGCAGAGTGTGGTTTTTGCATGCGGCCGGAAAGAAGTTGATTTGAAAACTAGTATCCTTAGGCAACTGAATTATACTAGTATTATGCTGCATAATAACTACTTCTGTAACCTTATCTAATTAATCCTTTCGAAACGATAACGTATTTTAGAATGTGGGTCAACATTGCATGAGTTAGCATACCTACAGCACACATTAGCAAACGATAGATATAGGAGAATTTGTTGCGAAATATCTCGAACATGCAACAGTTGCCATACCTGTGGTCTGAATTACGTAGAGGTTATTTAGCGCCAACGACTTTGCCATCATCTCTCCCCTCTGACTCCGACTCACAAAGAACCGTTAAAACTGTGAAAAGAATTGATGCCACATATCAGCTTTAATGGAATTGCCGCTGTTCTCTTTATCTATTTTACCCGACCCCTAATTTTTTTGAGACTTCTATAAAGTTTTGCAGAAAGTTTGTTCAAGTTTGGAGGCTTTACTTTGTGACAATTACAAAAAATGTGCCAGTGAATGGGTCATTTTAGATGAACTTATCCTAGATGCCAATTTTTCTTTTTCAGTAGAGTTTACTTTAATTAAGCTTAGCTCGGCATTTATAATCTTAATGGCCGCACATCTACAGTCAAGGTGAAAGTCTGAAAGAGTGGCCAGACAATTTTGGTTACGGCCCGATGATTAGAAGCAAAGCAAAAATGAACAGTCAGTTACCTGTTACTTGGAGCGAGTCTGATTAATCATTTTTTCGGAATATAATGACAGGGCCTACCCTGACGGTGCTAATTATATAATGCACTGCTGCTGTTCTTTGCAACATACTGAATAAAGTACAACTGCAAACTGTAGCCAACAGCCATTTTAGACCATGTTGTTTTCAGCCTACAGTTACAGAACTCTCAGTGCTGGCATCCACATTCTGCTTTGCAAAATAATGCTGCGGAAGTGTGCTAACAGCACTTTTCACTGAATAAATTTGGAAATAAGCCTTGGTAACCATTTTAAAATTCCAGAATGCCCAACTTTTACTTTTGCATCAAAACGGCCGACGCCGAAGAAGTGAAGGGTAATTGATTCTACCACTTTTTCTTATACAGAGCAATCGGTGTTGACTAAAATGATTGTTCATACGTGCCTGGTTTTGACGTTACTATTTCAGGAGAGGACGCACATGTGCTGGTACTTTGAGCTTTTGTCATTAGGGGGGGACGCTCAAGTGCATCAAACACGTTTTGGGGGCCGTCAATGTGACTGCTACTGCGCTCGGATTAGGGTCGGCAAAAGGACTTCAGGTAACCTCCCGTCGTCAGGCGATGAATCCGAAAACCTTGACAGGTGGGTACGTCGCCAATACGACTACCCGGCATGCTTACATGAGCTGCGACTTACCAACAGAATGGCTCTTCTGTCCTCAGTAAAAAAGGCAAAGGCAGTGTGATCAATAAACATGCCGGCGAACGGCTGGCAACATGACACTGGCGAGGTCAAACTATTTCATCGTAAGTTTTAACAATTACAATGCAGAATTTACTTCGAGGTTTTTAGGCAGACAAATCATCTATAAGCTACATTAGCGGTGTCACTAATCCCGTCGTAAACGGTGTACTTCAGTATTATTTTGAAATTTCGAGCTCTTGAAAACTCTCTCATTTTAAACAAAGTAAGTATCTAAAAGAGCATATAATAAAATTGCTAATTTTTTAGAGAAGAGAACAGAACCTGCGTCGTCGGAATATTTTGACCTGGTTTGAAACGATAATGTATAATCGAACCTTTCAATTAAAGTTGAGACCTTGTAAGTTCATCTATCTGGCAACTAAATGATAAAACATCATCAAAAACAATCCGTGAGTCCGTGACATATGCGGTTCAGTAACATTTAAGTTCACGATGGCCTATTGGACTCGGTCTAAAATATCAATTTGCGTAAGCCTTTACTCTCAGTCTCAGGAAGAACAAAACCGAACATGCGATTCATTTAAAAAGGGAAGGTTAATTGTCTGATACTAGAAGGTGGATGACATTCGCACGGTCTATCCTAATCTAAAGAAGGAGGAAAACCATCTAATAAGTCAGCTTTTTAGAGCTGGTTTAAATACAAAAACAATGGTTCGACAATTTATCTTAATTAATATATAGTTCCACCTCGGACTGAAAAGATGCATTTTTATGTGAAATACGAAACTCAATAATCTACCGTAATTCACTAAACACAGCGAAACGTTTGGGAGCAAAAGTCTGATTTCGGCACAATAACTAGTTTCTGACCCGTGAAAAGCCATTGGCGTTTGTACTTTTTGTAAAGAATACTGTTACTACAATTTCATGCAATCTGCAGCAGGATGTACTCAGAGACGTGACTTGGATCGGATCTTATTTTATAGCCGTACTTGCAGTAGATAAGCTCCAGCCCAACTTCTAGCCCTAGTCCTAACCCCTAACCCTAACAAGTACGGTTACGAAATAAGATCTTGCCGTAACCTATGAGTTAGTTTAAAGTGATGGTGTACTTGTTCAGCATCTAGCACACTCTCTCCTTCCTCGCCTGGCGTCAAGACAGAGTCAGAGTGACTAGAAGTGGGAGAGGGTGCAGGCGAATGATACGGTAGAAAAACCCTTTTCAGGCATATCGCGACATCCGCTGATGCAAAGCGGGCATTGACAAGGATTTTGCACAACATGAAAAGATGTGGACAGGCTCGGATCGAAGTAGTTGGAAGTATCGTAAAGGCCACATTTAGATGGAATTATTGCAGCCTGACTTTCCGTTTACAAGTCGACCACTCCACTCAAACAGACGATGGACTGATGGCAAAGTTTGAATTGTCCCATCATCTGGTCATCTTCCAAGTTACGACTTTCAGAGCACCATGACATATTCAAGCGCCTCAGATTGTTTATAGTGAGGAACATGCGTTAATTTTTGTAGCTGCGCTCTATCCTCCACTGTCCGAGCCGGTCAGCACCTCAAAAACGTATAGTGCACATAGTTAAAATGGAACACACATAAAAACTTAACGGATAAAATCAAAATTAATACTGTAAAATTTCTTTACTATCCGGTGTCCCTAATAATTACTGCGCATGTTCTTGTACCGTATCCACCACGGTGCGGAGCAAAAGATGGACTTCGTTGTTCCCGATGGTATAAATGATGGATCCTCTCTATCTTTAACAACTCTGATACATTTATTGAAATAAGTGTTTTCTAAAGGTTGTCTTGGATGGAAGTTAAAAGGTCCCGGATGGCAGTAATGTCTTTGTTTTTTTAATCCTCTGCTGCCGTATTCTAAGCAAAGTAGCGCGTTTGCCATTGAAGAGAACCGAAGTTTTATCAAGACATTCTAGTTGAAGTTCTGAAGTGGGTTTGCGAGTAGGAAGGATTATTGGAGTGGGTTTGTAGGATTGATTATTATACAGCAGTATCCCAGAATATTTTAGACACGCAAGTGTTCTGGCTATTAAATGCCCTTATTTTCGATAACAAACGATTACTAATGCTGTATGCTTTTTGTTTATTGAGTTCCGATGTTCCTAAACATTTAAATGTAATTTACTTTAAGCATCTCCAAAAATAAGCTTTCTTACGGTTTTGTCGTTAGCAAATTAAGATATTTTCAAACTTCACGTTCGAAGAAAGGGAAGTTTAAATTTTAAAATAAGTTATTTTGTGTGATTTATTAAAACCGTGCAATGTCTATTCGAATAGCATCGCATATCTCCATTTTTGTGTTTCCCAAATAGCACACAACAGAAAATGCATTTAATATAGACATTTAGACCTCATTTGGTATCTTCCTAATGCCATAGAGGAATATGTGATTTTTCTAAAACCGAAGTCTGTCAGTTTGTAGATTCAATACCCTAAATATAATGGTTACATCAGATCAAGCTCAAATTGATGCAGGAATTGTAAAACCGCATTAAAACATACGTATACATTTTATGATCTGCCATCAAATGGTTGAAAGATAAAATATTTTTTGTTTGTTTGTTCCGCATAATATACCTGAATTTTAAGTGTATTTTGAACTCTATTGAAACAGTGCATACTACTTATGCATTTATTTGTTACCTAGCTTGGCTTGTACGGACGACTAAAAATAAGTGCAAACATAAGCAAAAATTCCAGCATTCTGACATACCATATGATTGCGCATCAGATTATTCAATCTTACAACAATATTAAGATTATACTTCTTAATCAAAAACGCATTTCAGAACTTTGGTTTTCATTTCATGAGAACGGTCACTGATAACGGGATTCTCAAAGTTAACATGTTCGTACTTATTAGGCAGACTTTTATAGTAGTCTCATTTTTAAATTAACAAAAAGACAATCATCCGGAGTTGAATTCAATTCATTTAAGAGTCAAAATTAATAATACTACCAGTCTGGTGACGTTAGTGACGTTTAGAAAAAATATAATCGGGCCAAAGTATTTTACCCTTTGACTCATTTCCGCAGTTTTTACAGCGCCTTACTCACTATGCAAATTCGAAAACTTGCCTTTTTCCTTGATTCTTCCTAATTATTTTTATCAGAAAGATTTATCCAGTCATGTCTGTCAATACTAACGCTTAAAATACTCCCTTCAAGGCATCTCACAATTGGCTATTTTACTTGTTTCTTAAAACAACAGTATATAATGCTTTCTGCAAATCTGACAATGGCCACATTTCAGTAAAAATAACTAAGTCTCCAATTGGGGAATTCTGATGATCACTTCTTCATCTGACATTCATATAAGGACGTTTCCGAAGGTAATTGATCTTTGTTTGACTCACTAAGGATGCCAAAGTCCCGCGGCCGCCGTTCCTATAACCGCAATCAGTGTCTGTTAGTTGGCGTTGACAGCTCTACCTGTTGTTATTTTTGTTTATATGAAAAACAATGATTTTTTTTCGCTGCGGGTTTTTTGGTCTTTAATTAGTGGGAATTTGAACCCGCCTGTCCTAAAACCAGGTGGCACGAGCCCAATGCGTGCGCATCTAAAGGATAGAGCGTAATGAGTTTTTTTTTAGTTTGCTTTTTGCACCGTTTAGAGCACCGTCAACTCGGCCGTCTCGATGACACTTTGATGCAATTAAAGACAAATCTCACTGAAATTTCACGGAAAATTTTGCTGAAAGAAAGTAGGCAAATTTAACCTGTTGGTCAATTCGTAAAGATACACAGTTTCTTTGCGGAATAGAATTTCCCTCAAAATAATACAGGCAGCCATTTAACAAGGCGAACACAATGTAAAAAATCATTCCGGAGTAGGCTGTATTTTGCGTCACAAGTAGCCTGTCATTGAGTGAAATGAAAGACAGTCCAGACTTTGGAATTTCAAAGAACAGCAGCGCTTACTTGCGACACTGGTGGATGACCCAGATATCTAATTCTTGTACTTTACTGTCAACATGATGCCGGATAAGTCGCGGTTGCTTTTCATCTGATTACGCAAACGATTGACTGCGTGATACGGTATTTAACGTAATGCACCGTCGGACATAATGATAGTGAGGAGCAGGAGCATTGCGCAGTTGCAAAGAACCCTCAGATAACATCGTAGGCGGTGGAGCAGTTTCCAGTTGCTATAGCTGCCAGCGCGCAGGAACTCAAGAAGCTCTGCTCTGAACATAAAAAAAGTCTCGAGCAAGAATTTGGACAAAATTAAAATGATGCAGATTATAGCAGTCCTTTGAACAAGTACTGAAAATTCCGACAGACAAAGTTCAATTCTCATTTGCTGAATATTTTCTCCTACTCTTTCAGGAACACGACATTTTTCTGTACAAGCAATGTCCCGAGTCCCAGGAAGAAGGTAAAAACAGGCAATTTCACCGAGGCGGATTTTATTTCCACTGAATTCACTATCTAACTCATATTCGGTAACAGAAGAAGACAAAAGTGGTAGAACGCTAGGGTACGCACCGCCACAAAATCATAAGCTGAGTGAAGTCAATAACATCTTCATTGCCCTCTACGTTTCGTGTGTCGGTGACATTTCACACAAATTCTGACTAGGGGTATGATGATGACGATGATGATACTGAAGAGAAACGTTCATGCACGCACAGCCACACGTGACTACTACCCTGCGGAGGTGAAATCTTAACCTTGGATCGCGGAGGAAGCATTCTTGCGTTTGTTGATAGACTACGGTCGCCAGAGCCACCATCAAGAAAGTCGTTACTCCAATATCTCTAGACCTACGAGGAAAGTGAAAAGTGGCGCTGTCCCCTTGAACGGGCCACGAGGCAGGTACGCTGGACCAACACAGGAAGCACAGAATTAGATTTCGTGGTCCAAATGACTGGAGATTTCCAAAATCGTAGTTGACTTAGTCGACTTAGGCTTTAGGAATTGCGAAACCTCTTGTCATATTCTGCATGGGTTTGTTGACTTTTCGTATAGCACTAAGCACTTCTTGATAATAAACGTCAGTCGTTGGAAAATGCTGTCGCCTCTAACGGGATGCTCCATCAGTTACGAACATTTGTTCGGACTTTTGTAACTGCAGATTACACCGCGCATGTCCTTGGTCGTAAATCATACCAAATAAATATTATACTCCCCATATATTCCGTACCATTATCCATACCTCCTCTTGTAAGATGATATTGGCCTGGTGATAGAGAACTACTAAGTGTGTTCAAGCTTAAAACTCTTTCTAGAAGGTGTCATTTAGAATGTGCACCGGTGATATGGGTAGCACGTTTCAGCTAAGGGGGTTTGTTGACAATGAATAGCACATTAATACAATTTACTCTGTTTCGATCCTTTTGCTCTGTGTGCGCCATTGACCAAAAATTAAGTTTGTGCTGTCGTGAAGTGGTCCTTTCATACACAAGTGCAATTGGCTAGCCGTATTCGTTGAAAGTTTAGAAAGATCTTAGAATTAAATAAGCATTCCGGGTCGTCCATTCTCCTACGGTCTTTTAGGGAGTTAATTTCTCTCGGGACGATTGTCCAACCCCGTTCAAGTCCAAGAGCTTGTTTATAGGTTTACTTTGCTTTTGCTGTCCTTTGAAATAGTACGAATCTGTGAAAGGCTAGATGCTCGAACAAACAGGCTGGTGATTTACATTATTTGCTCTTGTTCTCCGTACTAGTGGCAGTGATTTTAAAAACAATTGATTTTATATCAGACCTACGCTGTTGATTTTTGATGGTTTTAGATAAAAAGTACGTAGTTGTGGTAAGGTTATGATGGCCGTAAGTAAGGTTCACGGGACTCAAAGAACTTTACCTGACCAGGCGTAACGCACGATGCTGCCCGGCGATGGTAGCGCTCTGTGATCTGGAAACCTGTGGCCTACAGCAACGCGATTACACGAATTGTCTTTTGTAGGGCTAAAACACATTAAGAATTCTAGCCCTAAAGAGAAATAGAGCTGCGGGTTAGACCAAGTCAATAAATAATGAACTTCTCTCCCGCGTAAACATCCTGAAACATCACAGAAGTCTTAGACGGCATTCAATAAGTCCATCAAAATCGAAATAATCAAAGATCTCTATAAAAGTTGGAGAGCCAACGAACTACCGAGGGTTTTCTTCCTGAAGAAAACATGTAAAGGATTCAAAAGCCCAAAACGAAGACGGCAAAAGGTGATCAACAAATCCCCTGAGGAAGCAAAATAAGTGTCTCTAATATCCTTAGGAGTGTACAACATTAAATCGCTGGTTTTAGGTAGGCGAACAGAGAGGTTATTGACAGACCTCTATTTGTCTTTTAGCTGTCCACGCCTTCTATCTTTACTATTATGACAAACTCACATTAATCCTGTCGTTTAGCCTTCTTCGAGCAAATATGTTTCATTTAGATAATGTGTCTCTATCTCTTACGTCTTCTGAAAACGAAAAATTGTCAGACATCTCACTCACTTTCACATGACATACTTGGTTATGAGAATGTAATACTGTAAAATGCCCGTTCATAAAACACTGTGTCTATGCATTTACCAATTTGGCTTTTAAAGTTAACAATATGGCTCAAGTTCACTGATGAATATTATGAATCCCATAGGAGCTCCTCCTAATACGTTAGGAAAATTATGGTTTTTCATACGTGGAAAATATACAGTTTTTACTTTGGAACCCTGAATGCAAGTGTAACGGTAGGTTGCGTTTCAAAATTATTCGGGAATTGAAAAAGTTTGTGAAAACCGATTTATATGCTTCCTTTGAGTATAAAATGGAAAAAGACGTAATTTTCTTCCGACTGAAAAAAAGGAATATTTTTATGCGTCTTTTCCATGAAATAAAATTGAATTGTTAAGGGCATTTAAAATCAATGAAAAAAAGCATACTACGTAAGTAGTCGTTTTTTTACAAAATGTATTTTTTGCATGCAGCCAGAAAGACGTTCGTTCAAAAGTTGGCATCCCGGAATGACTGAATTAGTATAGAGTTATGCTGCATGATGACTAGTTTTACAACCCCACTTGAACAACCTTTTCAAAACAAAAACGCATTTCGTAATTCCGGTTGACATTTCCTGAGTTAGCCCACCTACTGTACAGAATTTTACGGTGGACTTTACAACCGCTAGAAGCAAATATGAAAGCAATGAATACATAATCCTGGAATTTAACTCTTTCTATTAAACGCGGTAAACTCAGTAAAACTACGCTTATGTCTCGGGGGAATCAGGGCAGGCCACAGACGTAAACAAAATGACCGTAACAGTCGACGCTATGAGACAACACATTTCTGTAAATAATCTGCATTCAAGCCTTCTCTAAAAATTGTATTTACCTTGTCTCTGAATGTGCCCAAGGGGTGTCCGAATTATAAAACCTGGAGGAAACATGGTCAAAAATAATGCTATAGAGGAGGTTTTCAGAATTTGGAAAATGCGCAAAATGAGGTTCATTATGCCTGCCCTAGGAAAAACTGCCTATTAGAATTTTCAGCGCAGTTCTAAGGAAAGCCCTCGTTACCTTGATGGTGTCCCCATGCAATGAACCATAATACAGTCGACCTCGTAAACTAAAAATTTTGCTAATTCGGCTAAAAAGGAATTGACAAGACTTGCTTTTAAAGAAAACCAAGTGAAAATGTACACCTTGAAAAACATCAGAATATCCATAAATTAGTCGAAATATAGGATGCACTTGGCATACAAATGTACCGGGTTAAAATAGTGACCCCAGAAAACCCAGCCTGCATGGTCGATGCGAACAATCCAACAAGAAGTCATCAACATAAAGGGTCATTGCAATGAGTAGATATGCAATCAGAATCGCTGAAGCGACTGGAGCTTTCATAGCTGGATTTTGTCGGCTAAACTCTTGACTGCTCACTTTACCGTTTTGCGGCCTGAGCGGCTATCGTCTGATCCTAATGCAAGCTAACTGATACGATGATTTGCTTGACGTAATTCAACTTCTTTCCAAGTGGAAGGTTCCGATCTTATCATAAAATTGAACAACAAAAATGGCAGTTGAATGTCCGCCCTATTATATGCAAAAGTAGAACCCCCGACTGCATGCGAAAAGACGGGGTTTTTTGTCGGCTACATATGCAGTGGCCAATACAGCAAATTTTGTCCGGGCAGAGAGTAATTAGATCTGGAGCTTCCATATAGGTCTTCCGTAAACAGGACAGGACACCATGGCAAGGCAGCTTTTAATAATCAAACTATTCAAAGCAAATAGAGTAGAATAAGTTGAGTCATCCGAAATTTTTGCCAAAATAATATGCTATGAAATGCCTTTTTTCCTCATATTTACGTAGCACGTTATGATGATTTTTATACTTGCAATAAACGTAAATAAACTAAACCATATTTTTTATCTGAAGAGAAAATATTGCTTTAAGTCCTCCCATGCAATTTTGCCTTCAGTTTAATTAAGCTCGTGCGTTTAATCTAAAAAGCGCATTTACAGTTGAACAATTTTATCTGGATATCGCAGGGAGTGCATTATTACTGCAGATGCAGTTAACGCTAATTGTCGAGAATGGATCTTTACTAGTAGGAGATTTCCAGATACACATAATATCAGACGAAGGTAAAATCCTGGATGTGGGTGCGCGTTTACGTCCTCTCGATGAACAAATAGATCTGATTGCTGAATAATTAATTGTCCATTACGATTGTCCACAATAATCGTGCGTTTCTGCTACCAGCATGGCGAGGTTGTAGGCGGGAGATAACACGGGTTGGAGGCAAACAATCAACAATTGTACACACAAAATTATTGTCGGTAATAGTGCTACCGTCCTTTACTCTGATTATAAGGTCCTTTCTGCGAACTCCTTTGTTCAAAAGCGGCAAGTTATATAATTGATCGATTTTGCAATAAGCCGTTTTATATTACTGACAGTTGGGGGGCGTGCATATAACAATCCCTAAACTTCTGACGCGGTAACATTGTTTCAGTGTCTAAAATAATCTACGCTCATTTTTTAAGAATGAACAGATTTTTACGTCACTTTAGACACTTATTGTTGCGTCGCGTTCACGTTGGTTTTGAAGTCAAAAACTGCTGTTCACTGAATGTATTAGGTCATGGGACGTTACCACTTTTAAATGCTACTCTACTCTCTTTGTGTATAATATTTTAAGGCCTCCAAACAAGAAGTCTTAGACATTAGTCTTGAAAAAAACATTTTGGCAGAGTCCTTGAAGACACTGAAACTGTAAATGGGCTGGTAAAATTCCGTTTGCTCTTTTCTAACGATTCCGTGGTCTCAGCGCTGAGGGTCTGGCGTCTGCTAAGGCAATATTTTAAGTCAAAATGTCTGAGGGACAGTCGTTCAGTTTACAGCTATTGCTGGGTGGAATGCAGTAACTTATCCAATCTTTAAATTGTATGGTGGCAGGTACGACCATGAGTCTGTGACACATGTTGGGAATATAGTCTCAAACAAAGAGGTTGCATGCAGTTTTGCTGACTGCACGGCTTACGTCTTCTAAGTGAGTTCAAAACAGTCAGCATGATGTTATGGCTGAATATAGGATCAAGTACCGCATGTATTACAGACGACCTTGTACAAAAGTCCAGAGCTACCTATTTTCGTGGTATCAATTCTATTGGAATTCAGGGCAAGGTCATCTGTAATACAGAAGTAGACATGTTTGTGTCCCATCAATGTTTTATTTTGATCATCTCATGTTTATCCTTATGCACAACTGATTCGATTGAGGACATTATTTGACTTTGGGATTAGATGTAATTCTTCTGTTTAGAATAATATCAGAAATTGCGTGTTTCTAGACAGAATCGAGCAGCCTTTTAAAGTTGTACTAGAAGACTGGTATTAGGGGTACTTCGCTCAGCTTTGCATGAGATACAGCCTAAAGTTTTGGGTCCCTTTTGACACATTACAAGCACATAAAGCGTACGAGACAGGTATGACCGCTTGAATTCGGAAGTTTACTTATAACGTTATTTTTGCGAGCATTTTTATAATGCCAACAGGAAAAAACGGCACCACAACGATGACAAATCTAACAATTAAGCTATTCAACTATAGATTTTAAGAAAAATACAGATAAGAACAAACGACGTCGACATGGTGACCTTATTATATTAAAGACAGTTCTTGCAGGACTAAAAACGCTCTTAACGATCATGACCTCTGTGGCGTTGTGGTATCACGGGCTCGTAAAATTGGAGAATACAGATAGACATATCACAATGTCCGTCGTTGCTGGCAAAAATTTACTTATTAAAATGCAGTTATATAGGGCACTTTTATGCGCATAGTTTCGGGTTAATTTACCTGCCAAAAGTCGTAAGAATTACCGAACGTTTTGGGCTAATCTAACATATCGTCTCATATCAGCACAACACAGCAGGAAATACTGTAAAAATCCCGTAGCTGTCTACATTAGATGTGTGGCCTATTTTTTCCAGTTTTAGTTATAATTTTTTAAAATCCTTAAAAGCCTACTTTTCGCCAGCATTGAGGGTGTACTTAATAGACATATGTTTGTTTGTGCGCAAGGGAGTTGAACTGATTTGTGTGCTTCTAAGATTCGCCAATGTTAAAGGAATTCTGCTTCGCCTTATTTTAACGCAAAAGCGCAAATTACTCCTTTGTGCAAGCACACATTACACGGTTGTGTCATCGGCAGTAGCCAGAAGGGGAATTTAACGGCGTCGGACAAATTCAAGACTTTTGTATGGGAGTCCACATATAATATTTAGCTACAGGATTAGGTCAAGAATTCCCGTCGACGATTTCCGGCCTTTATTACTTCCATTTTAAGTAAGTACGTAAATCCGACGAGATTCATTTGGCGTGACGTTGAAAGCACAAGAAGTTACTCTATTAAGCACAGATACGGGTTGTTAAGGGTATCGTCCTTCTCTACTGATCTATTTTATTGATTGAAATAGTTTAACCAATTAAAAACTCTGCTGCACATGGTAATCAGTTGCTGAAATATGCACAGACTGTTATCAGATAGAAAAAGGTGAGTAGAGGCGTTGACTTCTAAACCAACAGGTCGCGAGTTCGAGGCTCGGGTGTTCCACACTTCGGGCTTGGGTATGGCTGGCTGACGACGGCTAATAAGCCAGAAATGGCCATTCCAGACTCCCTTGTCTTTGTCGGCAATACCATTCTGCCTATATATCATGCGCCGCTGTGCGGCTGCTGGTTGGGCTCGAAAGAGTGTCCATAAGGCACAACGGAACGAGTGATTTCCGTATGAACGATCGGTGAGCGCCCCCTAACACAGAAAAAGGTATATATATATGTTATGAAATAGTTGATAGAACAGTTCGGATGAATAAGGAAATTCCGATTAGTGTTAAGTAAGTTATCTTAACCTTTCCAGCATATGACGTGCTCTTGAAGAACTTTTTCGTTTTTAAAAGTCTACCATATTTATAATTTTTTGGATCCTGTTTAGTTCATGTTCCCACAGCATCAATTTGCACATTTCAAAGACTTGCAGCAAAACCAAAAAACTATAAATGGCGTCTAAAATAAGTAGCGCTAAAAGAGTGACATTTGTTTCTGAACACCTGTCAGATAGAAATAGGGCTTTTCCGAACGTATCTTCGATTAAATCAGAAAGTGAACAACACGGCCAGGAGCGATCTACGTATGTTGTCGTTAGAAACAAACCATATTTTACGAACTGACTATATTTCAGACTTATTGGCATTTTTTGACTACCAATAACCAATTTTACTGTTAATGATTTCCATCCATTTTAGACTTTTCTTTTGGATGAGCAACTCCTTAATTATTACCAACGTCTTTTTTATACATAAGCCACATATAGTTTACTTGGGAGATTAACTGATGGATTTTAGAAGTAAGAATCTGGGAATGACGATACATGCCGATGTTTCAGATGCCTTGAACGACTTCTTGGAAAATCGTTTAACAACAGATACTCAGCATAACAGCCATAACGTCCACATATCCACGCAGTTTTTCAGAGATTGCACCTTCAACGCTCTGCAACAGTAGATCGATTCAGGTAAAAATGTTTTTAAATTTCATTTGTAGAAGCAAATTTTTATATGCGACGACTGTCCTTCAACGTATTAAGGGACGGGACCTAATAATCATGTCGTCTTAGCTGCCCCCCAGTGTCTAAGCTGTATGCTTGGAAAATAAAAATACACGCAATATTTTAATTACTCTTGGCGACCTTCATAAAAAAGCAGTAAGACTCCGAAAGCAAACCGTCATTTTGATCCTTTGTCTAGTCGGTCCATATCCTATTCACTGAGTTTCACGCGTTTTAAAATAACAACCGTGTGGCTTTTGCGCATTTGCCCGTGCCAGCACTCCGTTTTCTTTGAAAAGCAAGTCTGATAAAAACAATTGGCAAACAATGTATACGTGCAATTGCCAGTTTTGTGAATTTACCCTGAGAGAAACTCTAGTAAGCGCTTTGGTGATATTTTCGTCACTTGCTTAGGCTGCCAGACCACCTAAATACGAAGGGCAGAAAGATAACCTTTCTCGCCTAGCTTCTACAGCTTCTCTAGCATGCCACATGATGCATACCACCATGTTATTAGCTAATTCCCAGTAGACCTCCCCCTGGTTACACGAGTAATACTTGACTCTTCCACAGGAAAAGTGCATAGCATATGAGTTTAAACCTAGGGCAGGTTTCAAAACGTGACATGTCTATCAAATTATGCACCAATAAGCAGTGACACTAGGGACTGAAGTAGACTCTTCATTCTGACTCCCAATTTAGGTTAGACGCGTCCGGCTACCAATCTTCTTTACGAAACTAGATCTATTTGCCTTTCTGTCAGGCAAAATAATTCACTTTATTTAGGCTGTCAATTATTTACGCAGAGAGGCAGTGCATGCGTGACTCTCGGTGCGGGTCGAGATAACGCACAAGCAAAAATCAGAGTACTAGCCTGAAGTCATGTTTATATTATGCAGAGTGTTATTCTGCATTAGGATCTCACACAAGTAACTTGTTTGATACAAAATTTGACGTTTTCTACTCTACTTTATGGGTGTTGGGGCATGTTACTCTCCCGCACTAGATACCTATACAACCAACATCCGACACAGTTTCCATCACATTCTCTAGACCAACCGTGTTTTGCGGAGATAATTAACCAATAACTCGGATGTACCCTCGAGAATTTCATAAGAAGTATGAACACCTGCTCACTTACCATGGTGAGATATTTCGGTGGTCTCCACTGTTATTTAAGCTAATTTGTTCATGGTAGAAGTTTAAAACAAGCATGAACCCAGCCCATAAATCGTAGTATAATTTTTGAAACAACTGAGGCCTGCATTATGCCTATTCTGTGTTTTCGTTTAGAATATTTATGGTAAAAGAGGAGCAAGAAAACATTGCTGTACGCCAATGCCTAATTTTAATGTAGAGGTGCTAGAAACGATTTAGCCAACCTACGGCCTGATTCCTGCACACACATACACCTCTTAAAAGGTCAAAAACTGATGATTCCGACGCGAGATGCTTCGTCCTACGAATAAGTTAAGGTCTTGGTATAAGCTTAAATAATACTAGCATCATCAGCTATTTTTTCACTAACAAAATATGATTCCATATGGTATAAAGCGTCGACTTTTCGGGCGATGTTTATCGCAGCATGGAACCTCACGTAATGCAGTGTAGCACTTACGTCTGTTTCTTAGAATGTCTCCCGCTCAAAAAGTGTTTGTGGACTTCTTATCCTTTGAGGCGATTATTAATACCTTGTTTTAGGAAATGGGCTAAAACAGGGAACGGTAAGAAAGCCCTTGCTCGCAGGTTTAGCGGCAGTGCCTTATTCAAAATTGTTTCTCTCTGAAAACCGAGTTGTATTTTTGTCAGGCACTGTCTTACTCTGAAATATGCAAGTACACTATCCTGTCATAAAAGTTTATTATCGCTCGATTGAAGCGTCTTCAATTGTTGTTGCATTACCTTGATTTGTCTCTCAGGAGTGGGTTCAGTTTTAATTTTCCTACCAAGGCACGTTTCTTTTATGCTAATTTTAGACCACACGGTGTAAACTTGTTGAACATTTTGAAAGCTCATATCTGACTCATAAAGATATTAATCCAGATATTTTGTTCTATGGCATACTTATTCCCTACAGTAGGCCTGTGGTCAATTGGCAATCTGTTGTCTCGCACAACTATCATAACTGCGTTATTTTAGTCGTTGGCTACGCAGACATTTGGCAAGTAGGCGTCCTACAAGAGTTTATGACAAACTACCCAATGCGTTTAATGTGCTCTTTGAACAATCGTTGGCAAATTAATTATTCGAATACTGCGGGAAACATTTGTTGAGAAATGTTCTATGATTTTGCGTCTGTTAATATGCGGTTGTGGCAGCAGAAAATATGTGCAAAATCGATGCCCCCACATTGTTTTGTTTGTGGTCCACAGGAAGGTTTCTGCGAAAAATGAGGAGCTGTGCGGCGTTTGTTGCCTTTGCATAAACTGTCGTTTCAAGTTTACCGTTAAGGTTTCGTCTGATGAGCAGATCCAAGATGGGCAACCGCTGTTTATGTTCTTCTTTCGTTGTGAATTTTATTACTTGGAAGACTGCGTGGAGGAGGGTGGGGAAATGTTGTACATAACATGTCCCTCGTCAAGAAGATAGACGTGTCGTCTACGTAACGGCGCCAAAATATCGGATCAAGTTGAATGAAGGTAATCTTTTCTAGCTCCTAAAGGACCAGTTCTGCCACTAAACCGGAGACCTGTGAGCCCATTGGAGTTCCCTTGATTTGTTCATAGGTCTACAGCAAAAGTGAAGAAAGTTTGTTGGCAAAATTCAAACAATCTCATCAGTTGTTCAATTTTATTTGCATTCTGAGTCTTGTCGTACGCCTTTTCATGCCTCTTGCGCAGGACTTCGCGGGCCATTTTTGGTGGGACGGCTGTGAATAACGACGACATATCGTCCATTTGAATCCTTCGACCTTGGAGGCCTGTGAAGAATTAGAAGCTGATCGATTTGTGGCTGTCGAATTGCCTTAGAAGAACTTCAGTTTTGAGTACCTCCAATTTGCCAAACTAGAGGTGGGGGTGCCTTCTAGAGAAACAGTTGGCTCTGAAGGGGGGGGGGCATTTAGTCAATAAATGCTTGGCAGACCAAAAATTTGAGCCAGAGCGGTGTCAGATGCTTTCATTTAGCCCTGTATATTTTCCGTGATTATATTTTTGCGCCGGTATTTTCTGAGCAGTCTAATCAGCCGATCTGACACTTCTTTGTTGTGACCACTCTGTTGATCTGTAAGCTTCTCAGTCTTCATGTAGGTTTTCAACTTTCACATTACAGTTTCCTCGGTTTATCACGACGGTCGATCGTCTCTTGTCAGCAGGAGGAATGTTAATTTGTGCCCCTCCGCAGTTGCCTCGTATCTTTTGACCCAGTCCGCAAAATACATTAGACTGGTCGGTGTGTCACCAGTAAGGAGGTAATACGTTGCCGAAAGAAGTGCTTCTTGTCGTCGTTTGCTTCATTTCTTACAAGCATAGCTTTCAGGGTTGCAATGGAGTTGACGGGATCGGCATCCGTAGTGTTAAAACGAGTTTCTTGACGTAGCGCTTGTAATTGTTGCTCTGTCACCTGCTTGGACGAGAGGCTAGAGATCAAGTTTGGACTTTCCGTGCGTGTTAACTTTAGCTTAGTCACGTTCCATTTCAAAACTTGCCTCTTCTTTGTTTGCCCGTGATATGTCAAGGTAAAGATCATCTTCCCAAGATCCGCGGCGACAGAATCCCAGAGAGTGCAGACTCACTCCTTGACCTAAGCCTTGTATTTCTGATAACTTCGGTGACAGTCGTCGACTGGAATTCTCATCGCCTGTTTGACAATCCGCCCCACAACGTCTCTTTCAGTAGCCGCGTCAGTGAAAGCCTTATCGCTGAGGCACCATAGCGCCTGTTCGTCTTGAAGACATCTGTGCAGAAAACATACCTCTTCATATGTTTCCGCCTCTCGTGTGGAGAATATCTCTTACCTGCGAGTCGGTGCTCGAGCTGCCCTATTCTTCACTCATACATACACCTGGAACTCGAAATTTCGCCTTCATGACTAAATGTCTTGCAAGTGGTTTGTGGGTTAGGGTCCCAGTCATTGGTTTGTCAGTCATAATATAATTAAGTCATAGGTAGTCGGCCAAACGGACACGTAATTCGAAAGCATGGTTCAAGTGGTGAGCGGTTGGGACTGCGCCTGCGTTACCGGTTGGGGTGATTGTGGTCTTCTTTGAGGGGGATAAAAGTTAGTTATCGTGGAACTGCCTGTGCGTGTATATGGCTAAATGGGCCCAAACGATGCCCGACCGTCCTGAGCAGCTCGCGCAGGCGAGGAATGTGTGGCGGGTATACATCGGTATTCCGAACGCTGGTTCTCCAGTCTCAGTGCGGTTAATTTGCAAGTGATCGACCAGGCCGACGCGTGATTTAAATGTGCAATCGCAATTTGGACAAGTCACAATTGAGTCCACAGGGCTGAAGATTATGGTGACGATAGGAGACATGGAAGAAGTGCCGTAATTTGTGTTGTTGATAGTGGAGGTGATGTCTTGCGATGTAAGATTTCTGCTGGTCATACTGACATGACCCTGAATCCGCTAATGTCCAAAACGGCCGATCCGGGCAGAATGTCAGAGTTTAGGTGCTTGCGTCATACATCCGCAGCATTTGAGATTTGTAAGACTCTCATTTCGCCACCGCTGCTCTAAACTTGACATTTACAGTGAGTATTAAAGTGTACTACGCATTCCAGTCTTGATCGAAATCTTCCCATGCACCTACCTCGACTTGTCGACGTTTGATTGAGCCGTTCAGGGTTTCCTTGTACTTGCTGCTCTTCTGTCTTGTTTGCAACCAACCGCACTGACGTCAGGGTAAAATACCCGACTGGTCAGACTCTAGTAGTCCATTATGACGATTTGTCCGCTCGATGGCAGCTGAATTTACCCCATCATGACGTGAGACAGGGAACAACCTATAGCACAGACAGCATAAAAAATTATCGGCGTAGAACAAGTGCCGAAGGGTAGTAAGGCATGTAACTGGGTTCGGACTGGCAGTTAATGCTTAACCAATGCTTCTTGTCGTATATCTTAGTATGATTTTGCATACTGCGCTTATTTAGACCTCCAACCACTCGGATAAGGAGCAGTGGTGTCTTTGCCATGACCTTATTTCCAGTGCAGCAAATATTACCTGCATCTACCTTAGTCTCTTCTACCGCAACCAATATATTTCAATGACAAATGAATTTCGAAACTGCGGGAACGGATGTGTCTAGACTGCTTGTCTGTGCATTTGCGACATTGCGTGGATCCTTAACTTAGCAAATTGGGCATTATAGGGGGGTCTCCTGGTTTTTCCAAGAATAACGGGTGCCAAAAGCCCACGCAGAAGTTAACTACAAAGGCACCCAGAAGGTTCCCGAACTGTTGTTAGTCAGCGATCCTGCTCACGAAGACCATAGTCGCATCTTAGTAGCTCCAAAACGCAGGCAGTTGTTTAAGGCTGCGGAACTAAACACTAGTTCCTGTTTTGATCCAATCCCGTTTCTTCTTCCATCTCTCATATCGCAGTGTCAGTGCCGGACGTAGTGTGAAGTCGCCGTCTAACGCAGGATACGAGCAGAACGTCCTGGCTGAGTCGATACATGAAGGATGTGGAAAATTAGATAAAGTATCTCATGTAAACGTTTCTATCCAAGAATTCATACGTGACACTAAAGTTTCATGTTATGACACCAGCGAGCGCAAAGTCTTACAAGGTCAAATGGTTTGCAGCCTTCATTTTTCGTAATGCATAATACTTTGAGTTAATTAAAAATGAAATCGAGAACTTGGAATAAGCGCGCAGGATAAAAATAACAGTTTAAGAACTCGCAACACGAAATAGTCCTCATTTTAGTTTGTATCCGTCACAAAAAAATTAAAATTTGGTTTTGTCCATGAAATCTCAAAATACGAGATTCCGAATTTTAGAATCGCCCGTTAAAAGCCGCAGAACTACCTGGCTGAGCTTGAAATAGCTCGAAGTGCTTAAAGGTAAAAATTAGCCATAGGTAATAGTTTGAGGAGTGAACGTTGGCCTAAAATCATTGAAGGGAGCATAAAACTATGTTAAGCGATTAATACGTTTCAGCCTTTATTAATCGTGCCATGCAAATTATCCTTACACCAAATCGATCATAGTGAATTCTGAAACATAAAATGCAAATACTATGCCTTGTATCTTTTTATCCATATGGACCGTAATATGAGCAAAGTATTGAACATTATTTACACATTTTGAGCTCTATACCTGTGGTAATCCTTTACTAACCAAACTCGCCCTTGTGGAATTTAATTGTTTTTTCTACCGGGAAATAAAAGAGACGACATCAATAAAGCAATTAGACTGAAACCCCTAGTATTGACCGAACGCTGAAAATTCTTTTTTGGAAACAACATCAAAATTACATTACTTCGCGTGTCTTTTTTAAATTGAATTCCGTTGAATTTAAGCAAAAACAAAATGACTTACAATGAGATAATAGAATTTTCCGACTTGAGTTCTTACGTTTTCGCATATTTGTTTTGAGTGTTTCCTGTTTTGTCTACATCGACATCAAAACGGAAGCATTTTTCACCCAATTGCCTGACCTTTCGGGTCGACTGACAAACGAACGGACCAGCGTTCAAAATCTCACCTTGTACAAGGCATAGAAATTGCCGAATAGTGTGAAACACCACAGAACTCTCTCCGCAAATACTGCAAGTATAAACGAAACAAAGTCAGTTTTCAGGAGAATGCGCATTCTCTTATTTACTCATTTGATAGTATACGAGGCACAAGTTCATTAGAACCCCACACAACCAGGTTGAGTAAAAATACGGTCAAACACGGCAGCCGGGGTCTCCAGCGACATTTTAAATTTCAGGTCGCCGCCAGCTCGAATCTAAAGTTTAATAACAGTCTTAAGTTTACTAAAATTTGGCGCATGCTGCATGTATTATGAGGTCTCCTATTACGTCTTTTGCCAAAATACCACTATACTTGATGCCGATAAATATCGATTACCAAAACCTCTGACCGCGGCTAGTCGGTCTACTGGAAAAGTGGCCAGTCAACAAGAAATAATTCCCCCTCTTAACAGTTTGAAATGATTGACGGCAGTTGTAGTGCCCTACCAACCGTTGACTTTCCAACAAAGGTAGTAAACGGCATGTTAAGAGTGACCTATAAAACAGAATTTTTTGTACGATATTTGTAGTTTAAACGAGCATCATTATCAATTTGTATCATAACGAATATTTTTCTAACGTAAGTCAAGATGACGACAATACGCCAAAGTTTGTTGTTGGCCAAATTTATACAGCTGAATATTGGGCAAATTTTCTCAGTGATTTATAAAGGTAGTGCAATTGTGCTTGAAAAACCAGAATACTTTTGATTCCAAGGGCGCTTAACACTAAGGAATGTTGTTTTCGATATTCGCGGCTTAATTCCAGAGGGGGAATTCATATTACAGTAGTATATATTCACCATATAATTTGAAAGCTACCTACAAAATCCTAACAGGCCCCGGCGTAGACTTTAATATTAATAAGTGGATTAATCTCTACGACACGCGCCACTCCTAAGTCGATTGAGTTTTTACCTTCGTAGGAAAATGGTAGGCGTTGTAGACAAAGATCAAGTTAAATACAATAATGTTTAGTCTGATAGAAATAATTCCAAGATAATGTTCTTCTATTCGTATTTCAAACTGCCCTCCGCCCAGCTTGTTAAAATTCAAATATAAACGAATTATATCCTAATATTCTTATTGTTTTCAATGGTTTTTCCGTCAAATAATTTCGAATTGCGCCAAAATTCAACGTTTTCCCTTGATTTTAACAGCAGTTTAAAATAACTTCGTAGTCCTTGGCAGGTGCTTTCGGGTTGGTCATAAAATTCCCATCTGAGGTCAAAAGTTTAACACCGTAATATTTTGATTAAGAAGTTTAAATGCCTGCATTGCCGAAATTACTGAGTTTAGGAGAAAATATAAAAAAATCAGAGCAGCTAAAGTTTGCAGTAGTCACATATGCAGAAACGCATTCAACCTATGGTTAAATTAAAGTCATAGTTCTTCAGTCTGTTATTTTGGATCGCATAAATTAATCAACAACTGCTGGAAAGAAAATATATTAAGCGCAATAAACTTGCTTTGCAAAACACCCCTTGTCTATCCCAAAATACGCTGAGAGCAGTAAAGAGTGTTGGGCATCATTATGCAAGCACTAAGGTCGCATGCATTGAACATTAGCCTAATTGCTGTCTTTTAAAGCATGGTAACTGACGCCGTTAATTGTTTAGCATAAATCCTATCATAATTTTTTCTGAATCGAAGATACATCTTTCAAGAATAGCAAAGGAGAACAAGTAAAAGCATCAAGCAAAATGTCATTACCAAAGGAAATGCCGACAAAGCTAACAGACGTTACGATGGCCATTTCCGGCTAATCAGATTTCAATGTGCGACTGCCCGCGAGAATTCTAGATAAAGCCCCAAGGCTCAAAAGGGCGAGCATGTCCAGTAATCCGATCGGTGAACGCCCTTTCCACGATAAACCATTATTATCTCTAACCCACCACGGGTTTTTTATGTGAGATATTTATTTATGTCATCTTTAATGAGGTCATACCCTCTGAGCATGGAAACAAACGCTGCTGTATACGAACTAACCAATGTCTCAATTTTTTGCCAGACCTCTAACACTTTAAATTACTCTGAGAAGCTTGTATCGATTAGCTCCCAAGGAGAGCGTAACAGGCAAAACACTTCCTCTGATATTTTTGTAAATAGCCATGTTGATTGATCAATAAAGACTTTGCACGAGCCATAAGTTTGGTTGTTCATTTTCCTCTCGAATCAGCTCATTTAGGAGAACGTTCGTGTAGTAAGTCAAACAAGGGACAAACGAGCCGATGAATTTGGTGCTGCAGTCAACATGCAGAAGAAGGAGGGGATTGTTGGGTCCCCTGTATTCCAAATGGCCTCATCACCTCTTCCATGGGGTTGGGGTTAGTCCTAAGAGTAGGCGGTGAGGTATTGGAGTTATGGTTAGGGTTTTGATTATGATTGGTTTTAAGGGGGTAAGTGCTAGAATTAGGATCATAGTTTAAATAAAAGAAACAGAAGCGTCCGGCAATTTATAGTACTGGGGAGTGTTCATATCCCCATGTCTGACCGAGAAGCATTTGCCTACATAAAATCAAAGGGCGGTCTCTACAGGAGCAGTTGAAATTTTGTTTGGACAGTAAAGGAGAAAACAGGTCTTCACTTCTATGCGGTAAGTACTTAGGGCTAAATTTGAACTTCTCTGGTCACGGTACCATATTCAGTCTTGAGAGTTTATAGTTGAATTTGCAGTCCCAAGACAGTTGGCGACAGTTTTCGAAACAATAATTCTTTCCTTGCTTCCCTGCAGTCCACTGGTAAAACCCGCAACAAAACAGCGTGTTTTGGCACAAATCCAACAAGTCTACATATTGATTTCTCAATGTCGGATTTCACTGGCTAGGTAAAAAAGCATCAAGCATCCAGTCTTTTCGAGGATTTTATTTATCTCACTGGTGTGACATGGCTCTTAGGCCATAGGTGAAGAGAAGTATGTCGTTTAGCACTAATTTACTAAAACTAGATGCAGTCAGCCAAATATTTACTATTTCGGGATAATGAGCTGTCCTAATGCAATTAATTTTGAAATGACCTTTTTGGGGTTCCGGATGACATTTCATGCTTATGCGATTTAATGTCAGAAATTAGGTGTCGGAGATCAGTTTTTTATTGAAAGATTCTTTTTCAATCCATCAAATCAAGACAGAAATTCAAACTTAGTTTGTTATTTAACCTTTATTATTGACTAGGCTAATCTTTACAATATCCTGCGGCTATTACAAGGTTTTAGTTCCAGTCCGTAAATAACGTGTATGTGGTTTTGGAATGAGTTAAAACAGAAGAAAAATAAAACGGTTTGAAATTAACCCATCCCGTATATTACAAGCTTATTAAACCCAAGTCTTCTATGCATCTATCAGAGGTTATCTGACAAAGTTTACACATTACAGCAGCTGCCAAATTGACGCTCTCTGATCATGAAGACACGGCTCGCCATTTCCCTGAATTGTGGCCGTAAATAATTTGTATATTTTTAACTTGTCTGGTCCCACCATGGTTCTCATTTTCTCGCCAAATATATTTTTAATTTAGATTTTTTTCGAAAATAAAGTTTGTTCTTGTCTAGGCTACTGCCTATGCTGTTAAACTCCACCGACATCTTTTGCATATTTGCGCATGTTTGTTTGGTAAGGACATTGATCCAAATGAGCGTATAACTCGAAACACATTTTGAAATTTAGGCTTTACTTACAGTGTGTCTCATGTATAGCAAGAGAGAAATAAAGCACTTCATTCTCAAAAGTTTTTGTTTCCAAAATCATGCAATATTTTGCTTTAAACCATAAAACTGGTGTCAATTGACAAGGTCCTTACCGCAGCTTGGACTTCCAGACATCCTCAACAACTATAAAAGTAGTCGCAACGTTACCAAACATGCCCGAGTCTAGTGGGCTGTCTGGAAATATAATTAAAATTATCATATTCATTTCACTTAAATAGGGTGTTTTCGAATTTTAAATCATTTAGTCCTCGGTACGAAGCTGAAGAAGACAAGTAGGGCAGGATTTAATGGTAACATTAAATGGTACCATTAAATCCTGCCCTGCTTGCCTACTTCAGCTTAAATAGGGTGGTTGTCAACGTCAGCTTAGGAAGTCCAAGTACTCTTAAACATTTTTAATTCACTCATGAATCCTTTCCAAATGAAGGTGAAGGGAATTTATTCAGTCCTGTGATCTTTCTCCATCTGAACACTTTTTGATTGGAAGATAGGTTAGAAAGGGATTTCAGTTTGTTCAAAAGCAGAAGTCTGATCCGAACGCGCAGCATAGACAGTACTTAATTTTTCTGTTCGAAGAATATGACTTAGAACATTAATTTGGACGAAAACGCACATTCAAGACCTCATAGTTTGGGTACAAGCTTTCAGTAATTACCCTGATTTAAAACTATTGGTAAGTGTGCAACATATAATGCAACTTTTTGAACTATTGCCCGTAAATACGAAGAGGTATTAAATACACAGGCGTTAGATTCGGAAAATTGCACCATTTATTGAAAGTATAGAAAAACTCTAAGAAAAGATGTGCATCTAATACACACAATTAACCTGCATATAGCTGCCTCTACTGTGTATACTTCCATAAATTATTCACTTTGCACCCACACAACTTGCGTGTTATGAGATCTTTTGCTGTTGATACGTCTCATGCAACCACCGAGACAGATTGGGAACGCTTTCATTATTCCAGTCTAAGAGACGTTACCAAAACGTTTGAAGCAGTCTAACGCACAGCGTTCGTATTCAACCACTCCTTAGGAATTACTCATCCAGACAATTAATTGAATGGTTTATAAAGTTTTTGCCTTCTTCATTCAGGTGTTTGCACTGGTGTGCAATAACGCATTTCTAGAAGTTAGTAGGCGAAACATATTTGCTTTCTGCGCAAAAAATATTACAGTCCGCCCCACAGTTATAACATCATTATTTTCGAATACAATTTCGGCAGAGTGCAAACGTCGACACAATTTCCAGCATAGTAACCCTAGCCCCGTTTATTTAAAAGGGGTTAAATACAATGTATGACAATAAGAAGGGTTAGTAAGTGGCCGCCTCCCAATTATACGGTTACTTTTTCTATGTTGTCGCAGCTTCAACCTAAAAGTTAATGCCTCCATCATTTTTTGAGGATTTTACCAAAGCCTTTATCTACGTAACTGAGCAAAGATTAGTGCTCTAATTCACCCAGGCACTCCAAACTTACCCAATCGCATCCTCAAATCCATTCTTTGATTGGCAAGTTGTATTCTTGTAATATATCCGCATGGATAACAGTTTTAATGAGTTCTCAGCTGGGTTAATATCAGGACTCAAAGACTGTCATGCTTTTTTCTCATTTTGTCTGTTTTTTAAAAACTGTTTCATCCAAACACTGATCTTCTAGCAACGATTGCGTGCAATATACATACATTGTTCTAGGAGGCCGTCATTAAGGCCGTAGAGCTTCGTGTCTCCCTATTCACCCCCTAGTAAAGAACCTGTGCAACACAGAGTGTCTGAGGATTTCCTGTCCCACACATATCCCCCATTAGCCAACTGGTAATAACGTTAATGGTCCGACACGGCATTGGGACGCAGGACCCATACCTGCGACTTAAAATCGAGAGCATCTCAGGAAGCACATAAATTAAAGGGCCGAACTAAATAGATAATTTGAGCAGGTAGAACTTCGACAAATTGAGGGAGTCCTGTCAGCTCCGAAGAAATGATCGACAAATAGAAAGTAGATCCAGTGTGGATGAAATTAATTTCGGACGCTTTTCGCCAGAATGTAGGCAAGGGGAGATGATGACCAATTTTTAACAATCGTGAACATGCTCTCGGGTCTGGAAAAACTTGTGCAGAGCCTTAAAGGTAGGACCTCAACAAAGCCGTCGAGTTCAGCCCTTCGTTTGCATAAACCACCAAATAAAAGGTAGATCCAATGTGGATGGAATAATTTTCATGCGCATTTCCGCTGAATGGGAGCAAGGAAAGAACTATGACAGCGATTGATGTGGATGTTCTACAGACATACAAGCTGAAGTTTAAACAGACAAAGCGTATTCAGGAACTAAGAATAAAGATATGCAGAAAGTGGGCTAACTCATGAAATGTCAAACGAAATTCCGAAATTGTATTTTTTTCTAAAAGACTAAATAAGTAGAGCCGTAAAACTACTTATCATGTAGTATGATTCTAAAATAATTTAGTTACTTCGGAATGTCGGCTTTCAGAAAAACTTCTTCCTAGCCGCAGAAGAAAACTACGTTCTGTAAAAATGACTACTTAATAAGCATGCATTTTCCAATTTATCCTCGGGCCCTTAAATTTTTCATTATATTTTATGAAAAACATGCACAAAATCGTTTATTCTTTTGCACACTCGGTAGCATATCACGTCTTTTTCCAAGTTTATACTCGGAGAAGGGGTATAATTCGGTTTTCAAAAACGTTTTCAATTCGCGAATAGTTTTGAACCCCAACCTGCCGTTAAACATGTATTCAGAGTTTCCAAACTACGAGCCATGTATTTTCCGCGTAAGAAAAACCGCACATTTTAACGGTACTGAGAGGAGACCATATGGAATGCATAACATATGGCATTGGATTTGATCAATATTGTTAACTTTACAAACCACATTGGTAAATGCAGAGACATAAAGTTTTATGAACGGCCAGTTCACGGTATTTAAAAGGCTCACAATAAGAAATTTTTTTAAACCGAATTATAGCCTTCCTTTGAGCACACAATTGTAAGACCACGTAATTTTCTACAAAATGATCAATAGAATAAATATTCTTTATGCATGGTCTTTATGATAAATAATTGGACCTTTAAGGGGATCGGAAATCAATGACAAAAATGCATGCCAACTAAGCAGTCGTTTTTGTAGTATTGCTTTTGCATGCGGCCGGAAAGAAGTTTTTCGAAATCCGACATTTTCAGATAACTGCAGGATGCTTAGTTTTACAACGCCACTTAATTGATCTTTTCGAAGCAAAAACGCATTTCGGAATTTCGGTTGACATTTCATGAGTTAGCCCAACTACTGTACTCCCAACATCCACATAAAGCAGAGGCCATTGCATACTCACCCAGTGGTCTGAGCGGAATTCATTTAATCATCATGACGGGCGGTGGACAGCATATTGTGCCCTTACCTGCCTCACGAAATTTCTGTATTTATCGGAATTAGTCCTCAACCACTTGTCATTCTTCCATTGTTTCGTTAATCTAGAGCATTAGAATTGGATAGGTGGGACAAACCACCCATGACGATGATCTGATAGGAAGGAGGTGCTTACAGCGTTATAGGTGTTGACGGACCAGCATTACATACAACCCAATCTGCTGTATAGTGTCGAAACCTGTTCTACACAAAGCCTCCAAATGCATCACATAAGTGCATAGATAACCAAATTTCTTTATTGTTGGACAGATAACCAAATATACAGACAAGTAGATTGAGTGGGCATGGGATCGCCTCATGATTCTTTTCTAATGGATGTCTACATGGGCAGCTTTAGAAGTTTCAGTTAAACGACTTAAAAAATAAGCTAAGTCATTAACTTCGCTACGTTGATGAATTCTTTGCAATGGCCGCTAGAGGAACCCGCTCAAATACCCTCCTGGATGATGTTAATCAAGCATATTTGCCGACCGGGCTTACATTGGAGGTGGAGACGGCAGGCTTTCTGCCCTTCCTAGACGTCCTTCTAAGTAGAAGACTTAATGGCCGCGTTCAAAAAGGCGCCTATCGAGAATAAACCTGGTCTGGGCAATATATGAAATTTTGGAGATTTGTACCCGCTTAACATAAACGTTATCTCGTCCGTTGTTTCGAGCAAATTGTTGAAAAAATCTGTTGGCAGCATTCATTAATGAAGAACTCAGAAAAATCCAGGACCTGTTTTGCAAGAACAGATATTTTGACAGATTCATCGTAAGAAAGTTTGCTAAAAGACCAGCAAATCTCATTACACCGACGGAGGGAAAGAAAACTCTGTTCCACCTGGTCCCCTTCAAAGGAGACGCGGCGAGTAAACTCCTAAGAATGCAACTTGATCAAGCCGTTTCACAAGCCTTCCTGGAAGCAAGAATTCAGGTATTGTTCTCGATCAACCCTGTCTTATGGTAGGAAGGTAGGTATAGCTCACAAACTCAGACCACCTCCATGTACATTAACACATTTCCTTGCTCCTGTGGAGCAGGTTATATTGTTCGTACGAATCGGTGCCTATCCATAAGATTACGAGGAAACCTACCGGGATGGCTGAAGAGAGGTGAAATTAAGTGCATACGATACTCCATTCCCGCATACATAGTTGATTCTTGGCATCGGATTGACCCCATCGTAGTCTTCCGTTTGATTTATAATGTCCTCCCTAATACCCTAGCCATCTAGGTCAGCGCGTACCAGCAACAACAGAAGTGACTGCCATCAGACTACGGATGTCACTCCAGTGCGTGCAGAAGTATCTTTTGCACGCTCCGCGTCCCCCGTGGCCAAAGGTCGATTAACTGCATGTAGGTCTCCCTGTGTCCCTCCCCTCTCCCCGCATTGTGAAACGCCTCTACCTTACCCTCGCTGACACTGTTTTCTTCCCCTCCCCTATTAACACACACACACCGCTTCTATGAAAAGAAAAACCGTAATCGTTTTCACTTATCGCTCACATGTTTACTTTTATACCTCTTTTTCATATAAATGTACTGGCCCTTTGAGAATTTACGAAAACACATGTATGTTCGCCAAATGTCCTTCTGAATCGGAATTCACGCACTGCCTTTATATTTTCCGCGTCTAACGCCACTTTGGGCCATCGCACTAAAAAACCGTCTTATATTCTCTGGAATCCGTACTTCCTTCAGTTAATCGCCTGGGGTGACACGCATCACTGCACTCCATCCGGAAGCAAAGCATCTTTGACACACCAGGTGACCCGATTACTGTTATTGACCTACATCACAAGACGCTTTATAATAAAACCCGTTCTAGTTTGAAGCTAGAGTTTTTACTTTCTCAGGCGACACATCGGATCCATCTATGCAGAAATGCCGAAATTTAAAGTAGTAAATTATGTGGCTTTTTATATGTGGGAAAAACCGCAAATCTGAAAACTTCCTTTGCAGTCTCATCCAAATCTTTGTTGTTCATTCCCATATGGGTGTCGTTGCCCGTATACATAGATTGGTATACCACTAATAAGGAATTTTTGATAATTACTCGAGGCACTTTCTTTAAATTTGAGGGGGACGCAGTTAAGAGTTAGGGTCTAAGTTTGGACGCAGGAAAAGGTGCCTCCATGAAATCCAATTCAAGGTTACCAAAATACGTGCTGATCATTATATCTGTGTTTAATCCTAATGCATTCCATTGATTGTTTTATTTGTTGACAAACCCCGATAGGCGAAAAATGAACAAATGAGAGGACTGGAATACTTATGAATGAAATATGCATGTAGTAGTGAAGGGTTTATTAAAAAACTTTTGGCTTGCTTCTGCTTCAACAAATGCGTTTTTAGAAGTAAAAAAGAAGTTTAAAACTAAAAATGCTTATTGAAAATATCAGTTCTAAACTCATTCGTTAGCATCTATTCCGATATTCGATTTTAGTCTATTTTTTAAGTTTGGCGATGCGAAACAGCTGTTTGTTTTTAACTGATTTCTAGCTATATCTTCAGAAAATATAATGCCGGTGTAGAAGTATTCGCTTTTGTAAAAAATAGTCAGTTCTTTGGACCAAATCTGTGTGCAAATGAATTTAAGCAAAAGCGCTTTTAACAAATACCACTGGAAGAAAAACTGGAAAATTTCCCAAGCCAAATGACGGATCTTTTTGTAGAAAATATTCCAAAGTGACGATGTACTTCGTGTATCCAACAGACGCTTCCCTCAGCCTCCACAACCTTTTCGCGGATATCCGACCATATTTCACTTTTATGTACTCTAATGTTTGATAGTTATCTCCATGGTGCCAGTTTGAGATGCATGTTGTAAGTGGCCAATTTACATTTTATAATTTAATTTTTTAAATACCCGAAATAATGCATAATGCGTGATCTTGCACTTGATACTACTTAACGTTATGTTGATAGGAAGTGCAGATGTACCTTTATCAAAAACCTAGATAGTCTGGCATAAATGCATTTTAGTTTTAATCGTTAAAATGTTGCGAAGTTATGTATTATTTGACGAATTTCAACCAAAAACTTTTGCCTCACTTGCTTGCAAATCGACTTACGGTATGAATGCATTTAGGCCAGCAACGTACTCTTAATTGCTAGTTACACAGTTAGTTGGTATTTAAATGGGTAGAGTAGAGTAGAGTAATGATTTTATTGGCTTAAATTCGATAAAAGTACAGAAAAATATTTTTTGCCCAAATATAAAATAACCCTACTGAAGGCTCTAGAAAAACCGGGTTAACTTCCTCCAATATTAGGGAAAACCAGCAATGGACTTCTATATAATCAAGAGCTGAATGAAATCGTAAGAGCTGGTGTAAATATTTCCTTAGTTACCATAGTCCTGGACGAGTACACATTAAAGCGTAAACAAGTGTTTCACCCAATTTAAGGGATTAAGGCCATTGCTGGGTCCACAACGTTCCCTATTCGAATTCGAAATTGAAAAACGGGAACACTATCTAAGGGACCGCCATGAATTGGTGTGAAAACCTGAACTGATGCAGTCATCGAGTGCTCGAAGATAGCACAATGTTATTAACAGAAATCAGTAGCATTAACATCATTGTAATTTAACAGGGCAATGGATACAGTAAAGTAACAAAATCGGTAATGTCTAAAGGTTCAGGCGTGTGTTTCACCAATTTCTCCAGAAGCTATTGTAAAACCATTCATATGATCTCCCAGCTTAACAAAAAAGTGGAATGTGGCCTGTTGGCGTACACACTGCGGCGCTGAAACGTGCGCAGTAGCGGTTGACAACGCTACAAGGTCTGCAATTAACATCCCCCTTGAGATTGTGGTAAGGCAGTCAGTATTCTCACGCTACTGGCGTTAATTCAAGCAGAGATACCTCAGATTTACCCTTTTCTTCGTTGGAAAATTTGAAACTTCAAAAGCAGTTTTTCCAAACTGTTGTTTCAAAGTTTTAGCATCAGTCTTTTGCTTCAGATTAATGAAAGTTCTCTTTCTCATTTCTTTACATCGATACTACCTTCCATTAATAAACACATTTACCCTCGTCAGCTGTAATAATATTTTTCCGTCAGTGGTCCTTGCGCAAAATGCTTCTTTCGATTGTTGGACAATAATCACTATAAGCGTTTTTTCGTTCCAACTTTAAACAGGACACAATAAAAAGCTTGCCTTTTAAATATATCGGAGGCAGTAAACATCGCTAGAAGGAGCTATTTTCGAAGCAAAAGAAATACAGTGATCTAAAATGAAGTTGCATATTTTATTTCAGAATCCTTCTTCCTTGCGTTAACCCACATCTCATCGAAGACTTTAGAATACCGCAGAAATATCGTTAGCATGAAACTGTTAAATTATGAATGAATTATTGCAAATTTTGCGTGACGCGTAACTTGGTGTATAACGCTTGAATATTTTAGCCTTTTTTAAAACAAATGACTCGACCTACAGGGAGCTGTCCAAAATAGTTCGTTTTTGTATGGAGTACAATACGAATTTGTTTTATTTTCGATCTGCGTGAGAATAGTAAATATGCCTCGCGCTAGTTGTCTTTGATGATATGGCTTAATAGTTCAATAAGAGCTTAGGCATAAAATGGTATTTGCCAATTTGGATGCTAACGACATTTCACAGCACACCATTAAGCAATAAATAATCTCCCCTATTACCTTATTTGAATTAATTAAACAGTGCGGTTTGTGTGTCCTTGAAAGTTATATATTCAGGCTTAAACAAGGAAGTGTCAAATGATGGGACGAATTAAATAAGTGCCTTTCCAATTACCGCCGAAATGTTTTGAAGTATCGGTCGCAAAATGTCTACGTAGTCTTACTCACTGCCTGAGATATGATCGATAAAACACTACACATTTTTTACCTACGCAGCAGCTTGCCACATTGAGCATATAAGATTTCATAACTAATAAATAAGTGCCTACACTATCATTCTCTCATCGGCGCGGAAAATAATGCTGGTTGTTAAAATTCATTTCGACTGCATGGTTCGAAAATCAAATGTTAGGAGCAACTCTAACGTTTTAATACGTACAACCCTTGTTCACGCCAGCCCTTAGTATGATTTGTTAATAATTTATAACAAGGGATTATACTCAATTGTGAGCGTTTGGGGTTCATTTGCAGCAGCTTTCCGTCAAACACATGTTTTATTTTGGAAAGTTAATATTTGCGGGTATGTTTGAAAATCTCTCAAGAGAATTTGTATTTAATCTATGATGTCAAACTGCTTCTCGCACTCATTCCCGTCTAAAAATTTGGGGTAACCTTGAACACACTTGTCGTTCTACTCGTACATTGTCACATTTTCCGGAACCTTGCACCCACGCACAAACTGTTGGATGTATATTTGGCAATTTGCAACAGAGAAATTTATAAACACAGGAACATATTTCAACAAAACAGATTCCAACCATAACGTACCGCGAAAACCAAATAGTTAGTGCAGAGAAAAACTTAACACTGTTATCAGGTCATTTTATAAGTGTCCTCCCATAAGCTGACATCCACCAGAACAGAAGTAATACCTGTCGCACTAGATGATTTTTAATACAATCAACCAATTTATTTAAGTAGAATATTCATCTTTGCTTGACGGGTTTACCATCGACGTAGAAATTTCCGAAGTTTTCTGTTGTAAATGAAATATTTTCCTGAGTTTAAGTGAAGAATTAGTTACTGATTTGCAGATATTTCGATAGAGACTTTGATAAATTAATAGTCCGATGTACTGTCCAAACAGAAAAGAATTTTCGCTAGATTTCTAGAATCATTCTTGCAATAAAATGCGATTATTTTATTCTCAATTTACGATAAAATTCATATTTAGTTTTGAATGGCGGACTGTTGATTTAAAAGAACGTTTATCCTTTAATTTCTTCAAATATGCCTCATAAATGCTTCTTGTTTGGCAGCTAACTGCTACAAATAGTTTTTGCAAACTTTGGTAAATACCGATCGAAACGTGTGAGACGCCTGCATTAACAATAAAACTCTGCAGATAAAACGTTTGGCATTGTTTGTTTTCCGGAATTTCCTAGAATATTACGTGATGCCATCCACTGCTCATTAAAAAACCAGGTCATTTTGTTATGATTCCACCCAAAATTGTAAAATCTGTTTTATGATGCGTCGGTGGTTTTGGAAACACATCCAGACCCCTCGATATTTATTCATCAGAAAGCAATAAATGTAATAGTTTTTGGATCTGATATTTTATCCGCGGCATAGTTCAGATATTTGAATTTTGTGTTGATTTGTCGCCCGCATACGTCGCGAATTGTTTTTGAAGCATTATCATAAATGCACATTCGACTACATCAGCCTTTATTCCTTTATCATTGTATCTGTTTTGCGGGCCAGTTACTCTCACACAATTTTCAAAAATTGTTAGAAAAGAAATGTTTGATAATAAATTGGTTTATTTCCAGAGACTTCAGTCAAATTATAAAATGGGAGCATCTTCGCTTTCAGGGAAGAACACAATGAGTCTGGCGATACAGAAGTCTAAATGAGATAAAACGCAGGATTCAACTTGCATAAATGGACGAAGATTGACATATTTCTAACAAGTTGATTAAAATAAAAACGCAGTTATAACAAAAAGGCATCTTTTGCGAAATATCGCCTATGACACACATGCGTTAGAAATACATGCCCTCACTTTTTGAAACTGGTTCTGCTAGAAATGAAAGCATTTATGGTTCGCTTACAATATTGCTTGCGTTTGGAAAAATACAACTATTTTTATGGCGCCACTCATGAAATTGTAGACCAAAACTTCCCAGTTTTATAAAAAAATAAGTAACTTACATACTTTTCTACTATTGGTCACACAGTAGTTTCTGTAAATTTACATACTCCGGACTGTAGAAAAGTTAAATTGCTAAATGACTTAGCCTACGATTGTTTAAAACATATTTTACAGCTCTCAAATAGCAGTTATCTTTATATAAGGATACTTGCACTTTAAGCGGCGAGTTGACACTTCTTGCACGATTAACGTCGCCAGTAAAGCATTCGTCTCGGTCGTACATAACGAGCTGATCCTCTGGCATTGCGCAGGGCTTTCAGTTCTTCCATTATTCTTTCCAGCTGATATTCGTTGATTGGTTCGCCAGCGTCACCTTTGTTACCAAGAGTCAATTTATAATGTAATGTGGAATACCGTCCATAACAGCGTAATCCTCTAGGTCTGTCATAGGACTTCGTTTCCAGTATAGCATGCGCTTTTGCTCCTCTGGTGTTGATTCCCGCGACTTTTCTTCCTTGCAAGTTACCATTCCGACAAAAACGAAACATATACATAGTTTGACCAGCATATTTAAATTCAGGGGAAGAAATGAGAAATTGCTCTGATCCAGAATGTTGGAGATTTATACACACTGCCTACGTGTTTTCATTGGCCGGCCTCGCGCAGACTTACTCCCATCCAATGGGCAGCAGAAGAGACCTTACTTGTTTAGAATATCCACATGTATTTGCTAAACAGATGCACGGATTTGCAAACATCTTATTATAGTTATGGTCATATTTCCAAGCATTTGTTGAAATGTAAACTAAATGTAAACTTTTAAGTTTCGTACATTGAGAAATAACAGCAGTATACGAGGAGGCCAATTAGTTCGCAGGGAAAAGCCTGCTTTCACTAATACTTTAATGTGTACGCTAGTTATGTCTGCAACATGCATAAAAACAAACTGAGCAAATAAGTTTTTAGATACGACAGTATCCAGGATGTAATTGATAGCAATTACGTAGGTGACCAGCATGGTCATGTGCGTTTGATTAAAATAACTATATCACTTTATCTATAAAACGTTACATCTTTTTAGAAATAAGATTGTGTTAACAGTTTATAATGCTTTTAAAACTAAAACCGTGATTGCTATTTGAAGTAATATGAATTAAAAGCAGTATCATGTAGTGTTCGTATGTTTATTAGGCAACTACATAAGATGCCTTGATGAAAATCTCGCTGGCGGACAGTCCTATTTGTATTTATCAGCGCAGATTGAAGCTTTTAAGGTAGAATGATTAATTGAATGAAGAACTGAACCGAATTGAACTCCTGTTCGAATTAACCAGACAGCTTATTGCTTTCTTCGAAGCAAAGGCTTACTCTTAAACAGTTGTTACTATTCCCCTGAGCAAAGCATTTTTATTTTCAATACTTCACGTCTTAGGAATGAATTCTCACATCATATAAGGCCAAGTAAATGCTGACGCAGTGAGTCCTGTTTGGAAGCTCGATTTTAGACCGCAGTTAACTAAAACGTACTGCGCTTAATACAGTTGATAAGGTTCTGTTGACCACTACAACGAAGAGTATGTCAGATAAATTCTTAGAATTTTTCTAAAAGTGATAGAAACTGGAAATTTTATTTTTGCATTGCCAAGTTCAACAATTAGGATAATTATCATATATAATTCAGTTGTCTAGAATCGGTGCGGTGAAATGCTAAGAGTTTAGATTTTATAATTAGATTACAGTTAACATCCACATCACCTGGACGTGCACATACTTTTCTTGGCAAAAAATGAAAACCCATGCATACCTTCACACAAATAAAAATTAAAAATTCCTTGTATAACTATTTTGCTTTCATATAAATACCTCATCAATCAGAGAGGATGTCTAGTTGCGTCCATGTTTGCAAACGCCACACAGGGTTAAGAGAAAACTGTCCTATTGTTGACCAAAGACTCAGTCAGTTTATCTGACAGTATTAGTTTGCGCATGGAACATGAATATTCTTGCGTCAAATGGCGCATATTTTTCCATACAAATTAAATGCACTTTTAGAATAAGCGCATTTCACGATAAAGTCGACATTTCAGACCCAGGTTAAATCAAACACTGAAAATATTGTATGTCTAGTTGAAATGGTGTATGCGGAACACCCCCATTTAAAATGGCCAAGTGGGTGTTTCGACGCCTGAACTGCCCCACCTCGGGCTCCGATACGGCGGTCCGCTAATCCATCCATTTCTTGGAAAGACTTAAAAAGCTACAAACTAACAAAAACGAAGTCATCGTATCATTCGATATAACCCACTTTTTACCTCGATGCCAAAAAGTTTGGCAGTTGGAACTTTCCGCGACTTTCTTGACAGCCAAAACACGGAGGCAAACAGTACCTCTAGCGAGAACACCTAGTGCAAATGCTCAGATTCTGCCACCAAACCTTCTTCACATTTGGAGGGACTGTGTACGAGCAAATTAAATGTACACCGATGAACTCACCGCTATCCGGTTTTATCGCTGAAGCTGTTTTTCGAAGGTTGGGGGCGTTTGTTTTTGCGACATACAAGTTTAGGCGCGATATGTGGACGATACTTTCGTCGTTCTCAAACACGAAATGGTCTCCAAATTCAACGCGATACGGACGTCTGTAGCTCCCAATATTCCATTCACCACGGTGACAGAGAACAACAACCAGATAGCGTTCTTTGGCGTTCTGGTTCCCCCGTAAGGCCACTAACACTCGCCAAGTCCTGTCCAACCACAGTACTCACCTGTTATGTAACGAACAAAGTTTTGTGCGATCTCTCTACAGGAGAGTTGACAATTACATCAGCGAAATGACCACCAATGTAGCCAAACTCCACTATCAATGGCGGTTGTTCACCTCCACCGGTTACCCACACAGCTTTATAAAACAAAGCAGACTGCCCGGACCAACGGCAAATTAACCGAAAGTCTGGCGAGCGTTGTCATATATTGCGAACATTTCCGAGGCAGTTGCTCGTATCTTGCAACCACTGGGTATCGGCATCGCCCACAAACCCGAAGCGACAATTAGACGTTAGGTCATGAGACCAAAAACGCCTCTGTCACGAGGTAAAACAGTCAAGGTCGTCTTCCGGATCCCGTGCAGCTCCTGCGTAGCGACCTACGTTAGAGAGACCGGGAAAAGATTGAGGACCCACATGGAAGATCACGCAGGAACGGTACGAAGAACGGATCAGCTCTCGCTGGCGGTAGAGCATTATGCAGCTCTTGGTAGTGCTTTTGCGTCCAAAGACGCCGAATTCTTGGGCCAAGAAAGCGATCAAACGGTCAGGGAGACGCTCAAAGCATGGCATACCACAGCCACCTCGATTAACTGCTGCGTAAATTTGCCCGCTGCCTACCAAGCCCTGCGAATGTAGTTCAATAACCAGGACTACGGGCGAGGCGTCGGGCCAGGGACGGCAGCATCCAAACCTAGACCAAGCGAGAACAAGGACGGGTATGGACAGGCATTGGGAACAGACGAAAACAGGGGGCAACCGGCGGTGAACATAAACCCAGGAGACCACCTACTGGGTCTGAACGCAGACAGACGTGAGCACTCGGCGAGAACGAATGAGAGTGGCAGGCACCTCCCCAGCTCGACGTCAACACCGGCGTGACAACCACTGTGCACACGGTTACGGGCAAATATGTATGGGTAGGAAGTCGAAATACGTGGAGGTCGGACAACGGACAATGTAGACAAGAGCAATGGCAGCGGTCGCCCCGACGCCGTCTCCCTCCCCACAACCGACAGAGGATGAGGAGGGGCCGATGCCGCCATGACAACAATCGCCAAACCTTGTGATGCAGCGCGCTGGAGGTCAGTGACACGCCAGTCCGAAGAGGAAACCCTTAAATACTGTGACGTGCCGTGCGCAACCCATCTCTGATGATGGAAGCTTGTCTGCATTCGAAACGCCAGGCCAATAAAATCATGGTTCCTGCGATCGCCTTGCCTTCTCATATGTATGCCATTCTGCCCCAAGCATGCTGGCTCCCTTAATTTCCGATGAAATTAGTGCGCGAACTTGAAGTAAATCCCTCAAAAAATATTCTCATATTTGCAAACACTGTCGGGAAGGGTCTAAGAAGCTTTGGTCAGAAGGACTTACTCTTCGTTTTTGCAGTGCTTTCCCCGGAAATCAAACAAAGCATCGAAGAAACTGACGTCTATACACTGGAAAGTACCAGAGAAATTCTGAAGAAGTCACGCATCAGCTGAACCATTTTGCAACTGCGCCATAGGGCGGCACAAGACCAAAAAACACGCCTGTCTCTGTCCTTGGCCAATACTGGCGCTGCCAGTACGAATGCGAACGTTGTGGTAAAACTGAATCATTCAACAATTATCACACAGGCAAGTTAATTTTGTGCTCCGCGGGCAGTTTATAAAATTGCGTTCCGATATTTACGCAATTGTGTTCGCGTATACAAGCCAAAAAGGTTTATTTGGATGTACTAGAACGCAAGCGACAATAGTATAATACGGAAGTCTAAAGGAAACGGCGGTCTACTTGGACTACGAAACTAATAATGGATAAAGACTGGTTCTGTGTCCATTTTGCCTTTTTAATTTTCTTTATTTGAAAAAGATGGGTTACCGTGTCCGTATGCCAGTCTACGTAAACATAACAAACACCGTCGTTATTATATGACTTATACTTTACTTGGTATATTAATGACATTTTAACTAACAGCTCTTAGAGTGGAAACTGTAGCGTATTTTTGGTGTAGTTATTTGTGTTTATTTAGTTGAAATAAGGACGAAAACGCCGTTTGCTGAAGGAAAGTTTGATACGGAACTGTATATTTAATAGAAAACGGGCCGAATTTAGGGGAAATCGGAGGATTCCTGATATTCAAGCAGTTTCCTACGCTATTAAAGATTTCGGATCGGAATTCCTTGTTTTACCTTATTAATCTATTTAAGAAGATTTATAAAAGGAAGAAATTTTTCAATAAGCATTCGTACAAAAAGAAAAAATTAAATTTAAATATCAAGAAAATCAGGGAAATGCAGATAAATTATAAATTATTGTGTTCAGGAAATAAGGTGCGATTCTTCATCTAAAAATTCTTTTTTAAAAATCCGTGAAGTTTTATGTTTCAAAATACCGAAATAAAAAAGTTAATCAGTGTGATTGTTTTACCAGACCGAAAATGCGTATTGTAAACGAATATATATTGAGTTCGCGCGACATGCCGTCACTTTTCTGGATCACGCCAAACGATACCCATGTCTAAACAATACTTGCCCGAAGTTGACTTCCAGCGTATTCGAAAATTAGCGGCGGGGGGAATCCCGCATGAGTCGTTAGCTAGTATTTTCAATATTAGTAAGGTCACTCGGTGGCGTGTTATTAATGATAAAACTGTTTCTAGAAATAAGATAGGGGGACCCAAACGGTCCAAAAGTAAGCAAGACGACGATTTTATTCGTCATACATTAAAAATGTTTCATTACATGCCCATTGAGACCATTCAACGGGAACATCTGCCGATGTTTTCTATGAACATTATTAGGAAAAGGATGAAGGAATTGGTACTGCAGCGGCGGAGGGCCATGATTAAGCGATATTTAAGTAGAAAACTTATTAAAGAACAGTTTTTATATGCTAAGAATTATATTGATTACAGATCTTCATTTTGGAAGAGCATTTTCTTCTGCGATGAGGTTTTATTTTTAGACAAGCCTACAAAATCGCTCCAAGCCGTCATATGTGGGAAGAACTTCCCAGGAGAACGCAATACACCGACGGCAACATTCAAGAACTGCCAGCGGATGATGGTTTGGATGGCGATTAAATTCGGTGAGCGGCCTGTCTGGTGGTCAACATCCGACACTATCAACAGCAAGATGTTTATTACATTTGTCAAGAATGCTTTCGGCTACAACGGCATAAGTCGGCGCCGAATAGATACTGTAATTTTGCACGACAATGCACCCGTCCACCGCTCTAAAGAGGTACGAATTTGATGCCGCTTGCAAATAAAATCTAACATTTTAGACAGCAACCATCCTCTGCTCAACTGGCCTCCAATCCATTTTCATCCCGGCCAACACTCCCGATTTAAATCCTATCGAAAATCTTTTTGGAATAGTCAAAAGAAATTGGCACAAAGTTAAGAAGACTCTTTCAATGCAGGACAAATTGGATTTCATACTCAATAATGACATTTTACAATCCACCATAGATAACCTCGTCATGTCTATGTCTGACAGACATTCCGCCGTTATTAATTCAAATGAACAATCAACAAAGTACTGATTTTTTGTATCTGTTTCTGTCCTTAATTACTTTTGCCCTTTTATGCGCCCTCCTCCTTTATACGCCCTCATGCGTAGCCTTTACTAACTTGGTTGTAATATAGGCCTTTCTCGAAAACGTGACTTTTGTCGAAAATTATTTATTTTTATCTCAGTAAATAATATTTTCTAAACCAAAATTTGCTTTATTTCTTTGACACATCTTTTATTTTCCGCTATGAGACTTTGGGAGTCGTAGTGTTTACCGATTCTGCGTTAACGTCGTTTACCTGTGCTAATTCATGACATTTCATGAGTTAGCACAGGTACTGTAATTTTCTACTGAATGAGTTATAGAATGAATTTTTGTATGCATGTTTGTCATGAAATATAATTGAATTTTTAAAGGCATCGGAACTAAATGAGGCAAATGCAGGATAATTAAGCAATCATTTTTATGGAGTGTATTTACGCATGCAGAAGGAAAAAAAGTCCCTTCAAAAGCCAACATCCTGAGGTAAATAAATTATTACAGAATTTTGCTGCGCAATGATTAGTTTTACAACCCTACTTAATTAATCTTTTTGAGTTGAAGACATATTTCGGGATTTTGGTTGACATTTCATGAGTTAGCCCACCTTCTGTACATTGAAGATCAAACGCAGACCTGTAAGCAAGCAACATACTCCTCAAACGTAGCAAAAAATTTAACTCACTGACCAAAAATACAAGAAAACTGATGTTGATGCAACGTTGTCTTATCATCCCTGATTTATGTGCCAACTATACGCGCAAACAAAATAGATAGCTTATGCCGTAAAATGTTTACTGAAATACTTAAGTATGATTTTGATCAGAACGAAATATTGAGATGCGACTGCACTATTAAATGTCATTTTACAAAAATATTCTAGTCACGCTTCTTTAACGATTTTAAAATGCTCATTCTTTTCCGACAGAACGCAACAATCAAATTCCCGAAAAAAGAACTCAGTTAGCGCGAGCGTTTCTATTAGTTTTTAAAACCCGCATAAACTCAAATATATTTTGCGGGAAACTTGCACAAGAACGAATCTTTGTGTAACCACTAGTAGCAAGTTCCGTCCACCCCAACTTTACACTTAAAGAGAGAATAATGCGTGATTTTAAAAAAAGTTCGCAAGTATATGCCTTTCAAGTTAATAAAATATTCATTCAACTGGCATCGTTTATGTCGGTTTGTCAATGCTTCTTATAAAGCCTACTACAAATTCCACACTCAGTTTAATTTTTATGAACACCACAAGACACTTTCTTAGAAGCATAGAGCAAAATATGACTATACTTACACGGATCGTTTACGGCTAGTAGTTTGGAAAACTTAATCTGGCGTGAAAAAAGAAGTCTGGGCAAAAAAATTCAAAAATGGGTATGTTTTAAATCAGAGGCAGCATTTTTAAGTATAAAAGGGAGGAAGATGGAATTAGCTACCAAGTGATTAAACCAAATGGTATTTTTGTTCATATATTCAATTTAATACGTTTGAGTTTACAAAGGCATCGAAAGTCAATTACTTAGATCACACTAAGTAGTCATTTAAACTGAAATTGAGTCGTGCATGCAGCCGTTTACCATTTTATATTCCACATCGCAACAGACGTGACAACGAGTCCGTGGCTCAGTGGTTAGAAACGCTGACCACTGACCAATAGGTGGCGGGATCGAGTCTCAGGTTTTCGTCACCTCGGGGTTGGGCCTGACTGGCTGACGGCGGCCGACAAGCCAGAAATGGCCATTCCAGTCTCCCTTGTCTTTAAAGATAATGTCACTCTGCCTATATTTCGCGCCGCTGCGCGGCTGTTAGTTGAGCTCGAGAGAGAGCTCTAGGGCTTTGCGGAACGAGTGACTCTCCGTAACACGATTGGTGAGCGCTCTCTACGAAATATATTTTGGCTTAACTTCCACGACATTAGTCAGCGACTGAAAGAGCTCTGCGCACTTTAACTGTATTTAAAATTAGCATCATTTACCCACAGTTACATGTGATTACCAATGATATATTGGTGCCAGCATAAAAGATTTCCGATTGTTCAACAGTGGCAATCTGAATGATGTCGAGAATAAACTGCGTTCTCATCACAGAGCGCATTGGCCATTTGATATAAATGGTACCATAGCCCAATAAGCCACTCGTCAATGTGCCGATCCCTGCGACCTATCCTCCCCTGTTAGCGCACCGAAATATGATGCATTCTAAAATTCAGCATTCTGCCTAGTGATAAACCGATGTGCTATATCATGCGCCAAATATCTGAACTAAATAAACACTAGCGCGATTTTCTCATCTGCGTTCGCCGAGTGATATTTGTGCCACGAACAGGAAGCCGGTTGGTGGATCAGCTAAAAATGAACTTCTACCTGCTCACACGAGCTAATTTACCAAGACAATCATTTGATGAAACTCAAAAGTCCTTTTAAAAATAAAGTTCTTTCTTCGTCAGTCAGCGATGTTTGAATTGTCTTCAAATAAATCTTCCTGACAGTCTCTCAGACATTGTATGGGTTGGAGGGTAGTTTTTTGAAAGCACTTGCACGCTTCACAATCTCTATTAAGGTCTTTTGATGAAATTAAATTTTGCAAAATTCATCTTCGCTAAAGTAGGATGTTTTTACTTAGGACTGTTCAATCATCGCGCACAATGGTATCTATTGTGTGCGGCATAGCCTGTTGGAAACAGAGTCTTCGATATACGTGCGAAATAGCTTACATTGCTGCTAGACTTGCATAACATCTGCTGCACTTCCATCTTCATGCCCCCACCTGAGTGATGGAGGTTGCGATCCGACTGGGTGACTGACACAAACACAATTTCTGCGCATACCACACACGTTTGGCACACTTAAGATGGATCAGGAGATACAACAAGAAATAGTCATTGCAGTCTGATTTTCCATTCTGAAAGCACCAAGTTACCTCGTCTGTTTGCAGTCATACAAGCCAAGAGTTTTTAGGGTATCGTGATTGTATAAAAAAATCGATCATTGATAGTGATTTTGTGCTAAGTCGACCTCATTCCCTCTTCCCTATCCCAGGAACGGGCCCGCCGTCCAAACCAGTCAGAGGTCTGATGTTGGGATTGGGTTGACAAAACCAAAAGGCTCTTCTGCGCGTGATACAAACGCACCAGTTTTTGGTATAAAAGTTGTGGGTGCCCCGGATCTCCCAGGCGTGTGGTGGATATGAAAACCGGAGGGGCTAACTCCTGAAATGTCAACACAAATTCGAAATGCGTTCTCGTTTCGAAAAGATAAATTAAGTAGTGTTGTAAAACTAATCATGATGCAGCATAAATCTATAATGATCCAGTTACCTCAGGGTGTCGGCTTTCAAAAGAACTTATTTTTGGCCGCATGCAAGATGTATACTCTGAAAAAAATGACTACTTAAGTAGCATGCAATTTTCTCATTGATTTTGATGCCCTTGAAAATTCAATTATATTTCATGGAAAACATGCATAAAAATACTCATTCTTTAACTTATTCGGTAGAAAATCACGTCTTCTCCCAATTTCATACTCAAAAGAAGAGTATAATTCGGTTTTAAAAAACTTTTCTAATTCCCGAATAATTTTGAACCCGACCTGCTTTTACACTTGCATTCAGGGTTTCTAACTACAAGCTGTATAATTTCCGTGTACGGAAAACCATGCATTTCTCTACGGTGTTAAGAGGAGACTATATGAGGTTCATAAAATTAAGCATTAGATTTGAGCAATATTGTTAACTTTACAAGCCAAATTCGTAAATGTAGATACATTACGTTTCATGAACGGCCATTTAACGGTATTAAAAAATCTCTCCATTTGAAACTTTGTTAAAACTGAATTATACTCTACTTTTGAAGTTGAAATTGGAAGAAAACGTAATTTTCTGCAGAATAAGTAAAAGAATCAATATTTTCATCCATGTTTTCCATGAAATATAATTGAATTTTCAAAAGCGTCAAAATCAATGAGAAAATTGCATGCTAATAAAGTAGTCATTTTTTTAGAGTATAGATCTTGCATGCAGCCGAAAATAAGTTCTTTCGAAAGCCGACACCCTGCGGTAAATGGATCATTATGGATTTATGTTGCATCACGATTAGTTTTACAACACTACTTAATTTACCTTTTCGGAACCAGAATGCATTTTGAAATTTTGGTTGGCATTTCATGAGTTAGCACATCTACTGTATATATTACGAGGGATCTGGGAATAGAAAATGCTCTATAAACAAACGTTTGCTATGGAAATCTGCAAAGTTTTATGATAATTCACATTTCTGGATAAAAAAAGACAAAACATAAGTTAGTTTTTGTCAGTACAATTAAACCTATAATCTCCCCTCTATAGTATGGGCTGAAATTCTGCGATTCTATCCCAAATGTCCACAAATGCATCGCCAAGCGCAATGTCGCTCCCTTCGATATGAATAGAAATTTATGACAATTTAATTCAACCCAGCGGTTTTTTTCAACCTTATTTAGGACGGTTTCGCTAGTAGATATCAAACTGAGGTCTATTAATTAAACATCACTTATTCGTGTCACTCGTTGACATGATTACGCCGCGGAACGATGTACGACCTATTTGCTCCGATCCGAGACGTTTGTTGTGCAAGTTCGTCGGACAACAACAGACGATCAGGAATCAGACGTCCAAGGGAAGACAAAAAGAAATTGGATAGGGGAGTTTTTCACTTTCCCTTGTTTGTTGGTTATTTCTATTACAAATACGGCCTAGATAGTCCCCATCACATATATATTTAAATAACTCACGTGTATGTGGGCATTCTTTGCTGATTGTTTAAAGCCCCTATCGGCATGCTGGTCAGCATATGGAAGTTCGCTGCGTCATAAGGTAGAGAAGAGGTAAAAATACCAAATAGTTCATTTTTAGAGTATATAATGAATTTTTGAAGTCTTTCTGTCTGGAAAGAACACTACTAGCTCATTAAGCATAAAGTAGTGGATTGCGAAACTCTGAGGCTTTAAAATCACACACCGATGTTACAAGGTTTTTTCTTAAAAACGAGGTGATAAGACTGCATTTTCAAATTGAACTTTGCTTACATTACTGTCAAATTTATACATTTGCAGAGGCCTTTTAGCCATACTTAGCGCTTTAGTCCCTTCCGTCATTTATGTTCAATTAGGGTTACTGTAAAATGGACAGATCAGTCCTCTAAACTGTTATTAGAACCCCTGAAAGTCCGTTGCTTCCCAGAAAATACAACAATGAACTTCACCCACTGAAATCGTCTGCCTGTGAAAGCCATCCCTAGGGACATTGGTGCCTGAATATTTTGTGAACTAAATCAATTTTAGAAAATGAGTTTTACTTTAAATTGAATAATTGCCCGAATTATTCATGTTCCGAAATGACCCAACACTAGTGGCCTGCCTGTTTCAAAAATGGCCATCTGTGCCATCGAATGTTGTTTGGAAAGTGCAACCACGCCCATGAAACATAAGAACATAATTTTTTCCAGCAACATCCCCCAATCGACAAGTATGGTGCTTGTCAGCAAGAAAGCGTGAAGGTCGTGTTCTTGTTGAGGTAGACCTTATTGTGATATGATATATGGGAAAACTCTTAATGAAATATGTTTTGACAGCCGACGTCTGGCTACCTTTGATCCCTAAAATGAAATTTTGCAAATATTTGAAGGCCTTTTTCAAGTCACTTTTAATGACTGTTGTAGAGAAACTCAAAAGGCAAACTGGTATTTCTTAAAATAACTTCTGAAGATTAAAGCTAATGGAGGACTCTCTTCAGGCTTTTCTTACTCTGACGAGCGGCATGCAAGAGCCCAAATAATGTGCGTTTGACGTTCTGTGCGTGGAAAATTGTGTTTGCAAATCACTAACAGACGCAATTGAAGACCGATAAAGTCTTCACTTTTTAAGGTTATAACGCTGCCCATTCAAGAGTAATAACCTTAGTAACCGTTTTTGGTGATGCAATGATGCGGGCAGATCGTGGGATGCACCAGTTCAAATCGGGATAATTTAGACTGTTTTTCCCAGTAGTGATTCACAAAAAAGCGACCCGCATCTTGAGAAATAAATAACTGGAATGCTAGAATAAAAAATTATGCTGCTTGATTTTTTTAATTAATTATCGAACCCAACATTAAATGCGACTGCAAATTAATATGGCGGATGCACGTAAAGTGCAGAATTTGGGAGAATCGTTTAATTGATATAATTGCTCCATACTCTTCGCGGATAGTCGTGTTTGTGCGGTGAATACTTGCTCGTGTTTAAACGGTTTAGCAATGGTTGCTGCTGAGGGTGACGATAACCCTTCAATCTGACTCGCTGACGGTAGTTCTACCCTCGTTGCCGAAGATTTTCCCTGGGTGCTCCACAGAAAGGTAAGGGCAGACACGGTGACTTACGCGTGATAAAGTTTACGCTGGACGTAGACTTCCGAAGCACCTAACTCACCCTCCCCTCCCCCAGTCTGGGCCCGATGTCAAGACATAGTCAAGAAGACGGTGGCGGAAGGAGGGCACAGGAGTCTGGCACGGCCGGACCGCATTTAGACGTCCCACCTAACCCCCTGGTCCACAGCAAACGCCTGAATAGGATTTCAACCAGCATCGAAAATCGGTTCATAAAGAGGGGTGGGGTGATTAGTGAACCATGCTCACGACCTGAGCGGGAGAGCAAGCTCATCTACCAGCTGAAAACTAAGGGCCAGAAAACTACCAACGCACAGTAGGCTGCGAGGGTCATGGTTCACTGTATTACAGCATAGCAGACTGTCGCCATTCTTAAGGTCCAGTAGGGTGAGAGTCAGCCCTGCATTTAGTTTGTGCCATCACACTTCGAAGGCCGGGTAACCAGTCAGTCATCGAGTAAGGGGTACTACTTGCTGATAACCAGATTGACACGAACCTTCAGACGCGATCACCTAGAGGCGGCTTATTACTCTCCACGGAGTACGTCTATGCGCTGAAGAGCGGAAGCGTGTATACCTGTGATTGGTGATGAACTCCGGTCGCCAGAGCAGCACGCAAGCAATTTGGGGCTACAAATGATACTCGTCGCTCGAGGATTTTGGTCTGGGCAGAAGTGTAGATATAGCTCGTCCACATCGTGTGAGAATAAGCGTCATTTTTCCTTCCTAACTATGCTTTTCGGCCTTCTGCATTCGGAGATATCGCCCCCTTTGTCCGATTGTTTGTTTTGCCAACAGCTACTACAGGCCTGGAAAATGACTTAACATTTCTTTTTGTAGTAGCAAGTCTGTTAGTCGCACAACTTTGCCCTAAATGCTGTCTCTGGTCTGTGAGCAACCGAAACACTGACCGGCGTGCGAGAATGTCTAACGACTCCCGACTTTCTGGATGTTCATGGGGACTGGCCAATATTTGGAGTCGTTGTGATTTGAATTGCGTTTATGTTTTTGTATTTGGCAGGACAATCCAGCCTTCCTTTTCGTAAAAGTGCAGCTAAACGCGTCGAGAGTCCACCCTCAAGCCTACACGCTTATGGCTCATCGGCCGGCTGTTGTTGAAAGGTATTGCTTAGGTTCTATGTCCTGCTTTAGTCAAAACTCCTCTTTTTTGGCCACCAGCGTCTTTTCAGCAGACTAGAGCACTACAGAAGTGCTTGGTCAACAATGACTGCCGTATCCGCAATGGGGGAACTGAGGGATCGCATCCATGAAACAGAGCCAGCATCGTTCTAAAAACAAACATTATCAATGACGGAGGGAGATGCTATTTTAAGCCGGCAAGTGACTATGCGTCAACTATAGTTGGTCGAAACCGCGCTCTATGTGTGTAGCTTTGTCTGCCTTTGTCTCAGATTATCGATTTTAGAGTGAATCAGGAATGTCAAACGAGTGAAACTGACATCCCAGAAGTTGAGACGACCTCTCGTCTGCTTCCTGCGATCGCATTTTTCGCCTGAGTCCAGAAGTGATACTGACCCAGCAGGTTCTGACTGACTAGATGATGGGAAAGGCCCCCTTTGATAAGCACCAACCAGCTCAGTGATTCGGTTTCTCGTCAGATTCTTTGGCAGCAGGTCATTTTCGAATTTTCTTGCCTATAAAGCTGCGGCCAGACAGAATTTAAGTGCTACTCCATGATTAATACTCGAGATTTACGATAACCATTGAAAGATTCAGCGGAAGATAATTAAATATCGGGAGTTCAAGTTGGGGAGATAAGCCTGTGGACAGTGAACGACACGCAACGCTATACTGGAAGACAGGTCTCGCGCGCCACGCCGTCGCACATCATCCAGAAATCTTAATTGAGGAAATCTTTTGTATTTTTTAAATGCCGTTTCCGTGGATACAGGTTTTTTGAGCTTTTTGTGCATTCGACTTCCGTTAAATAGTCAGGAGAGCGCCCACGTCTTTTGCAGTGTTTTTTTGGTCAGTGAGGAAAGTGCTGACCGAACGCAACGCATGCTTCTAGTTAGAGAAAACAAGAGATCTTTTAAAGTTTCACCTTTTCCTCCTAACTTTGCCATCAATCATAATGTCGCGCTTTCCTCCTCATAGCGTTTATTTATTTCCGGTTGTTAACTTGCTCTACCACTGGTTCTGATGTAAACTTTTTCCACTATCTTTTGTCATTTTTTATAAAAGCCTATCGAGTGGCCTATAGTGCATCGGAGTATTCTGGATATACTTGCAATATTGATACTTCCTAATGGTCTAGGCACATATTTCATCGAAATCTTGCTATATGTCACAAATCATAATTGAGTCCTTCTGTATCCACCGTCAGGAGAGACAAGTGCAGAAAATAAGATTACATTCAGCAAGATTTACCCCACCGATAGCATAGGTACTGGTCAAAAATGCAGGCAAGTGTTTTGCCGATAACCTGCGGCTGTATGACACAACTAACAATTGCTTAGCTTATCAGCGAAGACAAATCTTTAGGTTCAGTTTCGAAGTGTATGGGATAATATGAGTTAAATAGCAGTAATTCGGTGAAATAACAAGATAGGATTTATGTAATTATACAGGGCAGCACAATGCTCCGTTAGGCAAGCAAAAGTTGTGTAACCCCACTGGGTTTAGCACGTATAGGTAACTAATATATTTGTTTTAGAAGACATTGTTTTGTTTATTAATCCATAACTACAGGCACTTCTGTTTGTGTGTTATCTAACACTTTAATACAACCGCATCCATCTGGTTGTTATAGTTTGACTTTTGAGCGATGTATTATTTGCTTTGATGTTTTCGCTCCCCCTCTCCGTTGTCTGTTTGTTTTGCCTTTATTTCCTATTTACCCCAGTGTTCTTGTAGTGCCTTTCGTTGTTGATTCCGTATGCCATGACCTACTTACTTTTTCAGGAAGAATGGTTAAACCTTTGAGTGCCACGTCGGTACCCACTATACTATGAGTGCAGCAAGATTCGCTGGCTGCGTTTTGGTTTACTTTGCCTCAGAGCACAAACGCTTGACTTCCTCAATACTTCTGAACGGTTTCTGTAGTCGAACGCGTACTCCTGAATTATTTGCTTCTTTCGGAATAAGTATGCATAGTCGCTCTCATAAACAATTATAAGAGATAGATGTTTTGGCAGATTTTGAATAATTCATACTGACCCAACTGTGAAAAACTCGGTGCCTCGGTGGGATTCGAACCCATACAGTAAGGGGAAGGCTTTAGTATAGCCAACGCTCTAACCACTTGAGGAACAAGGCCCCGCTGGACGACGCGTGTTTAATCACATTTGGGTCATTGTACCCCCCAGCGTCTGGAATCCACCAAATCTGATACAGTAAGTTGACTGCCCAAGCAGGATTTCCTGAGTAATCCACCTAGAATCCACCAGACGATTACCGAGCTTACATAATTCACAGATGTTTTGGCAGTTTTTGAATAATTCATATTGGTTAGAGCGTTGGCTGGACTAAAGCGTTCCCCTTACTGCGTAGGTTCGAATCCCACCGAGGCGCTGAGTTTTTCGCAGTTGGATCGATATTAATAAGACAGTTAAAGTTAGTCAAGAGGTGGGATTACACAACCTACCGTTGCCCTTGGTTAACATTAAACTGTTAAATCACACTCCTAACACAGATATGAAGTAAAGAGACAGGTGTGAATTTATCCGTTCTGTAACTAAAAGTGATTTACTTTGTCGCGAGATTAATCAACGTGGTGCATTTGATTGGATTTTAACTAAAAACGGCCCACTCGGTAGGTGCGCTGGATCACTGCGGGGAGGGCCAGATCTGAGTCCTGCAGAAGTTGTCGCGACCGTACGCTCATAACAAATGCCAACACTTGGGGCGTGGCTGCAGAACAATTTGCCGTCTCACGTCGTCCCAACTTGGATTCGTGCCGCCTTATCCCCATTTTCTTGGTATATGAAACTCTGGTTAGTTACCGCTGTGGACCTGGAGATGTAGTGGTAGGCATGATTTCTACATAATATATATATATAATATTATAAGAGCCTGAAAAATCGCTGGGAAATTTCATTCTACAAAAGTGGTTCTTTGTCACAAAGTATGGTTTTTAGGACGCCCGAACAGAGGCTCACTCAAATGCCCGCATCCTGGCGTGAGGGAAATATCTTAGCATTATACTGCATTATAATTAGTATTAAAAGCCTAGGAAGGCAAGCTTTTCGAATCGAAAACACATTTCGAAATTTCGGTTAACAACTCATGAGATAACACATCTGCTGCTCTAATTTTCACCCTAAAGTTCTTTTATCCGAAATTTCTAAACCACCCGAACGAGTTGCTTTAGACACCAGCATCGTATTCTCTTCATAAATTTGCATGAGATGCTAGACGCAGCGTCTTAAGTCCCGTTCCTCGTGTGGTTTTCTCAACCTCTAGAGGTTTAGACAGTGGTTGCCATGCAAATACATGCGTCATTCTTGAGTACCCAACTATCTTAAACACCGTCATTAAAGCAAATAAACGATGTTGACTCCTCTGGCCTCATTTTGCCAACTGTGACTATCAGAAATCTATTCTTTTTCCAAATCACTATGCGCAGCTTCGAGATTCGACTCATTTCCCTGCACATTTCCACTGCGCACCGAGCAATTGAGATGGGCCAAATATTACCTGTATGCTAAGTGTGTTAGTGATATGACTGCTGGAGTTCATCTTCGATTTCAAGGGGGAAGGTCGGGAAATTTCTCAGCAAAAGCATCAGGAGGCTGTCTTAGGTCATTTCAGTGTGTTTTTCGCCTGCGGCCTCTTAGCAATCCTGAGTTATCATAGTAAATCACTCACAAGGATATTCCACCCTTTCTCTGGCTCGATGGCGCCCCTTTTTCTACTCTCGCTACTTTCCCTTCGTATCGAATTCCTAAACCTGCTTCCTTATTTGATGTTGATGGTCTAGGAATGCTGTTATTCATCTACCCGAGTTTTAGTTCTTCCTACTTATTTTGCTCGATTTACTAGCAAACGGAGTATTCTCATCTTAAAACACTTCCCTCGCCCGCCCTCTTCTATTAACATTGTCTATCGTTCCTTTCTGATCCATGCCGTAATAGGATGACATGACATAACGGTCAGATACTTTGCTAATCAAATTATTGATTACGGCAACAACTCCATTCCGTCCGGTCCAATTATCATACAGCGAGTCTGTCCAAATTGGTACACTATTTCTTTCACCTGTTGATTGTCAACGAACAGATGACTGGTTATACCAGTCTTGCCATGATTTCTGACATGACAATCAAGCTGTCACATGGTTTTCTGCACTTTTTTCATTCACTTATATCTTAGCCATAGCAACTAGAAAATTCTGTCTGCTGAAACTCCTAAAAAAATTGGTTCACTTAACAGAGGGCAGTGAAGGCTCCGCGGCCAAAGACAGCGAAGGCAACAAAGGCGACGATGAAATGGGGCTTCGATTAATTCGCCCATTCAGAGGAAGCGATCTAGGTATCAGGGAAATTCTACCGTATAATGAAAGCTGTACACAAGACATCCTAGCCTTCGAAAGCGAGTAACCAAAACCACTTCTTGAGACAGCGGATCCACGCTAAATATCTCTCAATGAACACCAATTATTTTTCTTCTTTGACATACCGCCATCAGGGTTTGTTCTTCTCATGAAATTCAACAAAACACCTCTGTCATTCAAGTTACAGGCAACAATATCGACTGACTGTCCCCACTTTCATGCGATATGGTAGCATTTTTTATGGGCCGATCGCGACGAGGGCTGGGCATGTCGTGCCATGCTTTTAACTCTCACTGAGAATAAAGTTCTAAATTCTGATAAACCTTTAGACGCCGAAATAGCCAATATCTCTGTCAAAGCAATCAATGTAAGATACATAAACGCAGAGACATTTGCGGGCGCCTGTGCGTTTTGACTATCACAGCCCTAGCTTCTGGAAAAGGTTGTTCCTGAAAGTTTCGAAGACCTGTTTTAAACCAAAACTGCTCTTGTATGCAAGCTTACAATATATGGTTTTCTTTCACTTTGCCTGCAAAACTATTGACTAATTACCCTCGCCGTGATCAATTTTAACTAAAGCCGAATGAATTATATCATGCTTGCAGCCTTCGAGAAAATTGAAGTTCTAAAAGTGGTCGTTCACACAGAGGGCGCTTGCTAGTGTCCTTTGCTCATGTCAAAATCCACCAGTCGTTTTTCTGTACTCAGTGGAATTTTTATGCTAGACAAGGCAGGACTATTTGGATTATTCCACCGCCTTCTGGTCGAGATGCTTACGTATAAGGCGTTTGGTGCGGTTCTTGTCTAAGCTTTGTTGGTACTTCTTATGCTTGATTACACCGTACACCTTGTCTGGCCAACTTCTGTAGAGGTACTTACTGCCACGATGTTTGACGAAGCGATAGAGCAGATTTATATAGCGGCTGTTTTAAAGAGTGGCAGACTGATTTTTCCTGTTCCCAAAGAAGGTTCCAGCAAGTTTCTTGCGAGGATTTCCATTGAACGCTAACATAAATGTGCCCGACGAGTTTATCCGAGGCCCTTCTTTAGATAAACCGTCCACCTTGGACTGTGTCGACAAGGACCTGGTGGATTTCATAAATCGCAATCCTTATTAGCTAATAGAAGTGAAGAGACGAGTCCCAGGAAGTAGTCTTGGAGAAGGAGGCACGATCGCTGGGACAAGAGCTTTATTAGCCAGATGTTTCGGATTCCTGCTCGTATCTGCTGTTGTCTCTGATGATGGATTAGAGCAGGAATCCGCAACGTCAGACTAATAAATCTCCCGTCCCAGCGATCATGCCTCCTTCTCCAAAATCCTTATTAGTTTGACAAAGGTGTTTACAAGGCGACAAACACCGCATTTCTCCCCTTGTCCCCTGTAAAATGTCTGTTCCAAACTCCTGAAAAACTAGTTCAGCTAGGAAACGTGATATAAAGCAACCGTTGCCGTTCCATTTTTCCGGCCACATTACTCGCTGGCGAGCATGCAGCGGCCATATTTATTCACCAAACGCATTCTTTCAAGAACTCAGTTGACTATGCCAGACCGTTATTCTTTTGGTTGAAGCGTTTTGTCAGGACAATGCGAAACTAAAGATGTAATAACTCATTTCCACTATACATTGGCTACGTTCCTTTTTTCACACTGCAAGCCTGATCCTCAAACAGTTGGCACTGTCCGCAAAACCTAACAGGCATAACAACTTTTGCATTGTTGTGAAAATTAGAAACTCATTCGGACGGAAAGTATTTGCGAGGACACGATAAGCCAGTTGACCTGCAGATTTCGCGTTGTACACAGTGACAGGTACAGTACCTGTGCTAACTCATGAAATGCCGAGGTCAAAATTATAGTGGACAATGCAGTGTATTTTTGGTGTCGTTATTTGTGTTTATTTGGTTGAAATAAGGACGAAAAGACCGTTTTCTGAAGGAAACCAAACTTTGCTTTATTTCTTTGGCACATCGTTTATTTTCCGCTGTCAGACTTTGGGAGCCGTAGTGTTTACCGATTTTGCGTTAGAGGCGTTAACCTGTGTTAATTCGTGACATTTCATGAGTTAGCACAGGTACTGTAAGCTATTAGCGAAAGGTAGGCGAACCGTCCAGATAATCGATATTCCCTTCTTGCGGACTCGCAGGGCCGACCGACTAGAAAATCGGGGAGATATCTTCTGCAGTTGCGAGTCAGTGGTTCTATGCCCACAAAATGCAAGCGGCACATGTGAGTTGAGACCCGCCACTGCAAAAAGTTATACGGCATGTCCTAGTAACCTAAGCAATAGGTGGGCATTTACATTGCTTTACGGCATTTGCGTGATAAATTAGTTAGATGACGAAATTTGCCTTAACTAGCACCAACCCCGATTATATTCCGATTTGGGTAAAAAAACTCTGAGATAGGCGAGCATGGAAAATGCATGAGATTGGAATAATTAGTGATCTCGTGATGTGAACTAAAGCATGAGAAGTGTGAGAGTGCGGAACACCCAAAAAGGCTACTCTAAAAAAGCATAAAATGAAAATCAGAACAATCAAAGGGCGATACGACATGAGAAATCAAGCTGTATTGCAATATTTACTGTTTTATTTGATAAAGTTGATCTATATGTTCGCGCGAAATACAGTTTGCCCGCCCTTCATGGTCGTCTAGGTCTTGCAGATTTTGTAAAAATCAAACGTCTCGATTTTATTGACGAGTATTGAACATTGTGTCCAAATTTTAGTCTGAGTCCGAAAGACGGAAGAAGCTTCCCTGCCGTTATGTAGCTTCTCGAAAGAAAGTAACTATTAAAAGGGTTAATACTCTTTCGTAAGTAAAACAATACTGATTTTGGAGAGTCAGACAATATGGATTTTATTAACGGACCCTAAACGGAATTGTAAACAAAAATGCTTCATCTATCTATGACATTTAGTAATGGCTATATCCGACTCTTGCTTTGGTATAATCAACACTCCAGCCAATTACATCTAGGAAATACAATTACTGCCAAGGTAACAAAGTCGGTTCTAATGAGTACTTGCAAAGCACTGTTTAACATATTAACTACCAAAGGGCAGTAATGTTAATATTTATGAATAAGACAGTTTATATTTTATCTTGAATAGCATTTCCCTTGTAATACATAATACTTCACCCTTCAACATACTTTCCTATTTAATGAAAGACCTGTTAGCTGCTTAAATCAAATTGTGTCTTAAAAGACAACACAAGTGCAAGCTGTCGACTGCTCTCAGGTGGTAAATTGCTTTAATTTTTTACGGCACTTCAGTTAGAAAACATAAACAAAAATTCAGACAAATTAACCCAGACTGGAGGGAAAGATCGCCATCTGTCAACAGGTGATGCATTTTTAGATTTGGTGGACAGGGGATTTTTTTCTCGCAACGCTTAATTTGGCTAACCGAGGGTTTCAGTATGTCAGTTGGAAGGGTTCTGTTCACCATCAACAGTTCTTGATTAGGCCACGTTCAGCGTCGAAAATGACAGTAACGAAGTCCTGTTCTTGTCAAAAGTGACATTCTGGGGTTTCCCTTCCTCCCTGAAGACATAAAATGACGAAATACCTGTTTACAAGAACCGGCTCGAAAATATGTTGGACATTTTCTATTTAGAGCTGCTTTAGTGGATTTTAAATAACTCACTTCGGCTCAAATGAGAAAAACCTGGACTTTCCATTTAATCGAACATTTAAAAAGTTTAAAATCTAATTCTAGTACTTAGGCTTTCATAGTTAGAAGTAAAAAACAGTTAATTCCAAACTTGTGTCTTTCCATGCACATTAAAAGTGCTGTGTCACAATTTCAGTCTCAAGTATGAGCATGTAATTTCCGTAGGAGTCAGTGATTCGAAAAAAGTATGTTGAATATCCGATGTTTTGCTTGCTTGCTCTCTTGAACAAGACGACCACCCATCAGGTTATGGTGTCTGCTCGAGACATTCTGCCTTAGGTTCTCGTTGACCAGTAACGCCGCAAGACAAGAGAGACTGAGACAACATTTCGGGTTCAGTAGCCGTCGTCAGCCAGTAGTATGCACCCCCGGGGTTTAGATGACCTGAAATTCGAAGCCGGACTATTTGGTCCCTGAGCGTTCAGTCCCACGCTCTATCATTGAGCCACACCCCTCCTACAACTGAAAGTATTTCAGATCGCAGACTACCGGACAACGTGCAGAGGACTCAGTTGTAGGTAGTTGGACCTAACGCTCAAAAGCCAAATTTTCCGGGTTCAAATCCCAATATGTTCACGACAGCGGGTTAGGCGTGGCCGGCTGACTAAAACTTGCAAGTCAGAAACGACGACTCCAGTCAGTACGCCTTCCTCTACGTCGTTTGTGCCTTTCTGCTTTACTAACGTTCTCATCCTCTTGCCCCTCAGCTCTTTGGGACCTTACTGTAAGCTTACTGTGGCTTATTCGTGGTTGCCATGCGACTTTCTCATCTAATTAGATGCTCTGTACGCTTCTTCAAAACTCTGGGCTCTCTGCTTTCAACTATACTGTTTCTTTCTTGGCAGTTTATTCGTCACACGGAGGCTGACGTACGTCGTAGTTAGAGGCCGCCAAAAACCATTCTACTTACTGCAGACTCATGGAAGTTTGGATAGAGAAAGAGAGAGATAAATGTGCCCTATTTTGAAAGTATCTTCCAAAATTTTCTGCAATAACGCTTTCCATTTACCGTGGATTGATACGCGGTACGCTGAATAGATATCATCGGAGGATTCAAAAAACGCGACAGCAATTGTCGGCATTACTGACAATTATCGGTGCGGAATCTACGCCAGATTGTACTTCCATCGTAAGAGCGTTCGCGTAGTTTGCATATGACCTCACAATTGCAGTTCAGACAAACAAAGAAGCTAAAAATCCGTATGTAGCGAGTAAAATCGACGAACCGATGTACAATTAAGGCGAATTCCACATGAATGGAGAGCAAAGAAAATAGTAAATCAAATTCAAATGTCCGCAGCGAAGCAATGAGCCAAGATACCCGACATGTTCCCTCTCCTACGTAAACTGACCACTGATGAAACTAGTTGATAGCAGAGGTCAGAAAACATCGTTTTAAGAAATTCAAACCAACAAATATTTTGTCATTTTTATAACACGCAGTAAGAGCTCCCCGACGGAGTTTGTAATGGCGCTGATTGCATTTTTCTAGAGAATAAAACTTACATATTAGCTTCCTATGCAAGTTCCCGATTTTTAAACAATACACGTAAGCAGTTACTGTCGAAGGTCTCTCAACGTGTGACACATCCTAATGTTGCTTCCATAAAAGACTGGAATGTTGCGCATAGTACCGTTCCGTGTTCATATGCGACTTTTCTGTCCACAGGAGAGGTTTGGTGAGTTACCACACTGCTTAGTGTCCTGTCATTACAAGGCCAACACTACCAGCAACAAAACTTCCCTATTGCAAAAGTTCCTTCAAGCCTAGGGATTGTGTGCCACACATGACGCTTGTATTTATCATAATACGGTGTGTGTTTAATTCTGGATCTACTCAAAAGCTAAGGTGTTTTTACTTTTTTGTGTGGTATGAACAATACCTTAAGTACTTGGTGATAGACGTTTTAAGTAGTTGATTTACACTGCGGCGAAGTATGCCTATTCAAGGGCATATCACAGTAAAATTCACTAATGTTATATATTTCCCGGAAAAACTACATCTACTTGCTCCGAACCTTGGAGCTCTCACAAATTATCCCGTAGTGAAAAGACGTTACAAATCATCCTGAATCATTGATTAAGGTGAACAAGACTAGAAGAGTTATCTCTGACTAATTCATAGGTTCCCAAGAAGATGCGATCACTGGAACCAATAAGTTGATTGGCCTGACGTTTCGTATTCTCACTCGAATCCACCATCAGAGACCTTCATCTGCAGCTGCCTCTGATGATGGGTCCGAGTGAGAAGTTGAAAAGTTAGGCAAATAACCTTCTTGTCCCAGTGATCGCATCTTCTTTTGAACTGCTTCCTGAAACTCACCTGTTTCCTTCCATCTGTGATTCAAAGGTCTCGAAGGGGCATACCGGAACCCATGCTGGTAAGACCTGAGAATTTTATCAAACACCTATGTGAAATATAACGACCTGGGGACAGGAGGTAGACTGCGCTCCCAGCAAGGACAGTTTGATCCCCGACTGATCTTGATGTGTGCATTGCCTTCTGTTTCATCCTATAACTGCACACGCTTATCTAATTGCAGGTCAAATTCTACCCTTTCTGCGTGTGATTCCTACCGACCTCGGGCAAATGGTACTTCAGGTCGCATAATTAGCCTGTTTAGGCAGGTGTGTTGATCTAACGAAGAAAACATTAAGGGCGTAATTTCATGGGAGGAATTCTCTCTTTTGGTCATTACTGTAAGCTCAATCCCTTTTATGGGTGTCCATTAATAATGTATTTGTCTAGCCATAGAAGCAAGCCGATTTTGACGGTCAGAGAGCATTCTACAGGGATAGAATCCAGCTGTGGGCTTAATCATGCCAACACAGCGTGGTCTAGGTCAGGATTGGACCGTTGAATTTTGCCCGCACATGATTTAGACACCTTACTGTGTGTAATATGATGGCGAAATTGCCTTTCTGCGAGACAACTCAGTATTCGTTGTTGTACTTGCTGCTGGTGGGGCTTAGGGACATAACGGCGCTCTACTCGCTCACTCCAGAAAGTAGAGCGCCAAAACGTAACAGGACTGCGGCCAGCCTTCTCTTCTGCTTGCTAATGTGATTTCTGGTGTCGGAGCCAGTAAGCAACTTCACGATGCTGCGATAACTGGATGCGTCAGAATCTTCACCTGGCTTTGTTGGCACGCGCCTTCTGGTTGTGGGGGTTTATCGATTAGCTCCTGTCCGCAACAGGTTGGACTTGGTCGTTCTCTCGTGATAATTATGTACTTTTACGTCTCCATCCGTTAGGTTAAGAAAATTTTCCAAAGTCGTTCATCGAAACCTATGTGTGATTTTTGAAATAACTGACAAGCAAATAAGGGACTCCCTTCCAAAGCGCATAAGATGTGCACTTCCTGATAACTTCCTTATGCATAAGTGTTGTTTTCGTAGAGAGAAAACTGTCTCTAGGTTTGGTGCTCTCTAAATATCCTGTACTGCAAATCCTAATGGTAGATATGAACAGAAAATATCACAAGTGCATTATAGAAACGCAATGGTGACTGGTATTTTTCAGCGAGACGTACCAGAAAACAAATCGAGTGCATTATGGAAGTCAGCAAACGCATATGTATAGTTCGGGTCCAATTAACAAATAAAAAACCAATTATAACATATACACCAAATAGATCACAATGCAGTATTTACCGGGAGTCCAGACGCAATGAAATGGGAACTGCATTCATAGCTACGCTTTCATGCAACCTAGCATTTGACGCTCATTTCCTGATACCAACAATAAATTTAACGGAGTCCCCCCCCCCCCAAAAATAAAATATTCTCTAAGTGCCAGAATAACACTTTACGGAAATATTACTTAAGCAAAGTAACTAAGGATACTTTTAAAACATGATGGGCATCGCGAAACAACAGTAGACTTTCCAGATGTGCGAAAATTATTGAACTTTTCATTGTACAAGACGTACAGAAGGTGAAATCCCGAAAAGTAATGATACAAGACTGTTTTTTATGTCACGTTTATCTTCTAGTGTGTCCCCTTGAAGGGGCTCCGCGGACGTTACGTTGGACGGACGCAAAGATGCGGTCGGGACAGCGGCGGCGTAATTTAAGCTGCACACATGTAACAAAAGTCATGCATGGCGTTGTAGCGCCACGCCTAGGGGCAGGCCCACACCGCACCAGTAACGTGCGCCAAAACCACACACCAGACGGCTGAAGAGTCCAGCTAGTGGACTGATGGCTGTGATAGGAAAGAGAAAGCGATGTTGGTCCGAGGACTGGGCCCCATAGCAATCAGCACATATTTCACTTTATAAAAGATCTTGCGCGTCTTTAAACCATCTTTTTACGCTGAAGGTTGTGTCTTGAATTGCTACCAACAGAAACAATAAGTCGGTCCTATCAGGACTTAGAGTCAGGCTGCAGGTTCTCCTTCTCAATGCGGCTTCTATGACACTTTCATTCAGATGGAATCCGAACAGATCATTTCTTGTTTTTTTCAAAAGCCTGCTCCATCATGCGCACTCCAGGTGTGCAAGACATACGTAAACTGACTATTTGGTTTTATCAGTCACGGCGCCCGATCTCACTCCCGTTCTTCTTGGCACCGGGTCCGGGTAGGTCGGGGAGGGGGGGGGGAGAGTGCGGTAGATGTTGCGCAAGTCAACTTTCAATATAAATGAATTAACGCGCAAATCACCGTTCTTGCGCCTATCATGCTGCGGTGGGTTTCGTGGCTCGCGTCGTTTGAACTGTCGGTTATCTGAGAAAGTCAAACGATCGAATGTATGCTAACAAAATAATTACCTATTGTTAATGCAACTTACGCAGTTCACAGAAGAGAAGTGCAGCTGGAGGTAAGCATCCCATTGCAATCAGCACATATAATAGGTGGGCTAACTCATGGAATGTTAACCGGAAGTCCGAAATGCGTTTTCGTTTCGCAAAGATAAATTAAGTATGGTTGTAAAACTAGTTAGCCTGCAGCATAATTCCATAATATTTCAGTTAGAGCAGGATGACAGGTCTCGAAGGAACTGCCTTCCGGCTGCATGCGAAGACAACATTCTGTAAAAAAATGACTACTTATGTAGCATGCATTTTTCTCATTGATTTTCGATGCCATTAAAAGTCCAATTATATTTTATGGAAAACATGCACAAAACTATTCATTCTTTTGCTCATTCGGTAGAAAATTACGTTTTCTTTTAATTTTATACTTGAAGAAGAGACATAATTAGGCTTTAAAATGTTCTAATTGTGGAACTTTTAAATACCGTGAAATGGCAGTTCATAAATTGTCATATCTCTGCATTTATCAATGTAGCAGGAGCAAGTCCACTGCTAATTTTTATGAACCCTTTATGACTCCCCTTTATAACCGTATAGAAATGTGTGGTTTTCCGTACGCGGAAAATATACAGCTTGTAGTTTGGAGACCCTGAATGCAAGTGTGACTATAGAGCGGGTTCAAAATTATTGGGGAATAGAAAAACTTTTTTTAAAAGCCGAAGTATATCCACCATTCGAGTATAAAATTAGAATAAGACGTAATCATCTACAGGATGAACAAAAGAATAAATATTTTCATGCATGTTTTCCGTAAAATATAATTGGAACATTAGGGGCATCGAAAATCGATTAGATGAATGCATGCAACATGTGCAGTCATTTTTTACATAATGTAGATTTTGCATGCAGCCGGGAGGAAGCCCATTCAAAAGCCGACATCCTAAGATAATTGAAACATTATAGAATTATGTTGCGGGCTGACTAATTTTACAATTATACTTAATTAATATTTTCGAAATGAAAATGCATTTCGGAATTTCGGTTGACATTTCATGAGTTGGCCCACCTACTGTAAGCGGCTGCCTCCGGTTGAGTGCCAGCCTGCAGTCATTAAATATTAACTCTAGTTCTGGAATCCGTTATCCTCTAGAAATACTTAAGTTAGTTTAGTTGTAACACCTATTATCATGCAAGATAATTTCAACATATTTCATTCTTCTCGAGATGTTTATTTGAATCAACTTTCTTCCGGCTGTCTGCAAAATCACACTCGGTAAATAGCATCTTCTCAAGTAGTTAGAATCGTTTCAATTATTTTCAATACCAGTATAAATTCAAGTTTACTTCACAGAATGTGCGCAAAATAGCTTTTAATGTATTTATTTGACATTGGATCATGTCTTCTAATTTCACACTCGACGTATGAATTTTCGTTATTTCTAAAACGTTTGTGATTATGAGAGTTTTTAAGACCTTATAATGACATTTCAAAGAAAGTCGTGTCTTTTATTCGTTAATGTTTATTATGAACTACACAGCATAGTCCGTATTCATTATTAAATTGCGCCAGCCCTACACGGTATCTTCTTAAGGTATGAAGAAATGCAAGACTGCCCTTAAGCGGAGGGTATCCAGCTTATATTTCATAAACCTTAAGCGAAAGTGCAACGCCTTAGGGAGTTCAAAGTTATTCCGAAATTCAGAATTTTTTTAAACTGATAGCTGTCCTTTTGTCGGGCATGGAAATTTAAAGAAGGCGTTATGGGCTTTCAAAGTAACACATAAAAATCTGTTTTCCGGCATCGCTCCCACGAGAAAATATGTAAATCTATAAGGGAATCGAAAAATCATTGAAAAAATTCTCACCACTTAAGTGGTCATTCTTTCGCGAGTGTGGTTTTGCAAGCCCCCGAACAGAAGCGTATTCAAAAGTCGGCATACCGGCGCGACTGATATATCTTGAGATTTGACTGCACGATAATCAAAATTACAACTCCATTAAACTTATTCTTTCAAATCGACGATACGTTTCGACACTTCGGCCAACATTTCATGAGGTGGGCTACCCACTGTAAATATTTAGGTTTATCGTTTTTATAACTATACATACTGTATAAATTTGGGTATGAATAGCATATGTAACCCCCTGGGTGGCTGGTCAAAAGCCTACCTTCTTAGTTAGTTGGGTATGCATCATAACGGTTTACTCGACAGTAGGTCACGAAAGAGGTTTTGCGGGCAGAGGATTGTGACCTCCAAAAGCGTTAGTGACATTAAAGCTGCCGGTATTGAACTCAAGTTTATGGTTTTGGCAATGGTTTGAATCGGCGGTAGTCGGGTTACTCTTGGGACTATGGTTGCCAAGCTTAGGCTGTCGTTTGCATTTAAAGTTGAGGCCTGAGTTACAGTTTTAGGGCTTTCCCTAAGGCTAAGATTTCGTCCGAGTTTTCCTTCAATGCCTACGGACCAGAAATTACTCACTGCAGGCATGGTTTGCATCGGGTATGTAGTTAACTACGGTCTCCACAAAGGAGTAACATACCATATCCTTGCCCAAATATGTATTAGGTTCCGCAGTTTCGTCTAAACCTGGAAATAAAGCTTTCCGGACGATATTTTTCGGGTCTGGTCTAAATTTCGCATGGATTTTCGGGCCAATATACATCACACTCGGCGAAACAGGCGCATTAGATTCTTAACCATTTGATAGTACCTACTACTATATGCTCGCATACTGACACTGCCCAGTCATACGTCCCAATATGTGTACTACCTTCGAGTTCGTCAGCCAAAATTTTGGGAACATTTGCCTCCGCGTAAATATACTTAGATAAAGATACGGACACGTCGAATTACCAAAGAAAACGAGCCCCGAATGAATGCCAGGGGTCAATAACGAACGGCTACCTTCAAGACTGAATTTAGCCAACCAATGATGACAGAGGCATGAAGACAGACCTGAGAACCCAATCTGACTTTATGCAGCCAATCACAACACTGACCAGCACATTTGCCTAAAATCATAAACGCGTACACGCCCACGGTGCAGGTAGTCTGCAGGTGGGGCCCACTACGTGGGTCATAAGTACTTCAGCGAACAGAAATTCATCAGTGTCTCTCCACCTGGCGTTCTCTGTCCACACGGAGCAGGAATTTATTCATTGAGTAATGGATGCACATTGGCCAATTCACCTACGGAGATCAACGCGTAGCGCCCCGACCTCTCCGACTCTGACGAACGCTCCGCTCTAGGTGTCATGTGATCGCGGTTCTCGAGCGGCCAGAGCATACGCACACGCATCCTCCGGGGGAGCAGCCAATCACAGGCCCCCACAAACTCTACACTCATCCGATCAACTTGTCAAACTGCCACTGACGCAATCTCACATAACGCTAACACCACCCTTGCGGACACAGGGTGAGAAACGGCCGCACCTGGGGGGCTCGGACCAGGATTAGTATCTGTACACAATACACGACTGCAACGATAGGGTGTAGGACCCTGTAGCCTGTAGATCATGCCATACTAGAATTGTGATAGAGTGGGTTTTACGAGTGGTGCTTACAAATGAGCACATAACCGCCGCTGGTACGTTTGCATTCAGTCGGGAATTTACGAAACGTTAACGGTAGGCTTCGGGATCCTATGTAGCTGTCGTATACAAAACGGTCTACAGACAACTTCCAATTGGGGTCCTACACCCTACCGTTGTCTACACGGCTTCTATTTGTTTATTCTTCCTTCTCTTGCGATACGAGATTGGGCCGTGAGTACTGTGGGGCTCTGAGTACACTCACTACTTAGACGGACGGACTGATGATTAGGGACAACGCATCCCTATTACCATGGGGAGGAATCCGGATGCATAATGGGAGATGTGGATCCAGATGACGGCCTGCATGAGGATCGGTAGGAAAACGTCTGCGTGTCCTCCGAAAACAGACATATGCGTGGCCAGTCCCAGAATGCTGGGTTGGTCTCTATGACACCCCCACGCATAAGACGTTCGAGCAGCCCTCCACCTTCTTATGAGGCCCTAGTGTGTCTCGAGGGGGCGGCTCGTGCGTGGCACGCGTACACTAACTACTGTCAGGCGTTACGCAGGTCTGCTTTCAGTATAAACTAGCTCGCGCACAAGTAACCGGCCTGCACGCACCACGTTGTGCGGTACATGCTGGACAGAATCATTCGCAAAGACCGAAGCGAGAATCGGCATTCTGGGTGCCCCAAGTGTGTGGTTCGGTTTGTTTAGAAATGGAGGCGCTGCAGGGATATGATGGGAAGTTTTTCATTCAATCTGGTGCAAAAGAGGCAGATGAGGTCGAATTTTGGCGGTTTTGCTTAGTGGACACCCGGTTCGACATAATATATCGAGTTAACTTTTTATTTGCGGCCCAAAATACAAGAGATGGCAATTTGGGGTAGAGGGACCTTGATTGATTGTGGGTTCCAGCAGTCATGCACCTTCGTGGGATATTGGACCATCGGATGCATCTACGCGGTTGAAAAACAGTCTGACTCCGACACCGAAGTCGGGGGTAGGTTTTGTGATGAACAATGTGCACTCGTTGTTTGACAAGAACGGGCGATTCCTCACCGAGTCACATCTCCTACCACTTATTTGAATAGTTTGCTTCCCAACGAAAATTCACATGTGTGTCTTTAACCAAAGCACTGTGTTACAGCTCATCAGTGGTTGGCTGAAAACGCCAACGAACTGTGCAGTCGACGTGGGCTGTACGCGGATTGGACCCATGCTACTGATTGTCCAGTCAGTAAGGTGCGTTCGTGTCCATTTTTAATGTATCACTAGTTGCGGGGACAAGGCCTGCAACGTCCTGCGCGGATGTTTCTTTTGTCCTGGCGTCTGTGTGTAGAAGTGTTTGACTTAACTTGCGGTGGCGAGATGCCCGACCGGAGATACTTGCGGCTCTGTAACGTGACATTTCACCGGTTGCGCCTAACGTGCCTGACAACGAATACCCCTATGCGTCCTTACAACTTTTAATATGATTACATTAGTTGTCCAGATTGGCAAAGTTGAGGAATGCGGGCCAATAATTTAATACTTAAAAAGGGCTCATCGGAGCAAATTTGTTAAAATACTGACTTTTCGACGAGCTTGATCGGCCCATCCTTGTTAAAACGCAAAATGCACCGCACTGAATAGAATCAGAAGAAGTGTCCTGCCGCTCTAATCGGCCTCGAGCTGATCGGTTTTTTTTATCTCGGTGTTTTGGCCTTTTGGTGAATGTTCGGCGAACTTTTTAATTGCATGAGCCCACGAACATCCACTTGCAGCCGAGGCACTGAAACAAAAAAATCGATCAGCACGAGGCCGAGTAGTGCGACATGCCACTGCTATATCTGTTCAATTAAGTACAATCTGAGCTTCAACAATGGTGAGTCGAGCAAGCTCTTTGATGCGCCAGCATTCCAATAACCCTGTCTCCGTGTTCCCTTCTTTGTTGGTAACTTATTTGTCTTTTGAAGTTGTCAATTGATGAGACATATAGAATGATTTTGCGGGAAGTAGAAAATTTCTCCCTATACTGAGTTGACAGGAGAGAGTCAGATAGTTTCACCTACTCCCCCTCCCCCCAATGTCCCCATCTTCGATATCTCACTCGATGCGCCAAACGCTCATTTCCTTTCTCTACCATTGCATCTTACACAATCCCTCCAGCTCCCTTCCGTTGCCAGTACACGTCTTAGACGTCATGTCTACCTCCCGAACATTTTTGTCGACCAAACCTTGCCTTTGTGTCGCAACGCTGTGACCTCCTTTAAGTGCAGGCCTCTCACCCCCCCCATCCCGCCCCACCGCACGCATATGCAGAAGATAGTACCCACATTCAGGCGAGACGCTAATGCGGGGTCATGTGGCCAGTTCTGAGAGCATGCAGCCCTTAGCGGTCGGCCAATGACCCGTCTTGCTGTCCGTGAGGTTTACGGCTTTCGTTAACTTGTTAGGCTAGTTGAGGATCTGACCCGTGTCTCACAGGCGCAATAGCCAGAGCTCGTGATCGGCTTTGCCTACTAAATAGACTATTTAAGAACGTGGGTCTTCAGAGGGTGGCGATCATTCTGTACTCCAACAACCAAACAGCCTAAAAAATTGATATCAGGGGTAGGATATTAGTCGACATTTTTTAGCGGCAACCACTTATGTCACGGAATTTTCCGTAAACTTCTTTGAAAACGCATCAGGTCAAATCTTATTTCGTAGCCGCACCTGCAGTAGACAAGATCCAGGCGCCTGTCAAACGGGACTGTTGGTAATATGGGGTTTAACCCTGACCCCTAACGATGACCCCTGAACCCCCTAGCCCTAGCTCCCAACCACTAAACCCTAACCCTTAACTCCTTACCCCTAACCCCCGAACCCTACACCTAACCCCTAACAGGTGCGGCTACAATATATGATCTTACCACGCATCGTCCAATGTAGGCAACATTGTCCTTTTAAAAGCGTATGACAAGAGGCTGCGTGAAAGTATTTGAAACAGGACTGAATTTCTGCATATTGTTTGAAAGATCTGTTTTGGCTTCGGTAAAAAGTCTTAGTATTCCTTTTAAAAGAGCTGTATTTCCACCATCATTGACATCGTACACACACATTTTAATATATATTCCATGGAGTGTTCCCGTTTGAGAAGGGATAGTTGCACAAATTCTCACAAATTTCCGCTTTTTACGAGGCATTAAATAATAAACAATTTCACGTAGCGTTTAAAGGATACAGCTATCCTACTTCCACGTAATATGCATGATTGCCAGCAAATAAAACTGGCAAATTACCAAACGGAAATTCGGTTGATGATGGACACTTTGTGAGGGAAGATATAGAGACAGAGAGAGACAGAAATATGCTCTGTTTTGAGAGCATTATAAGAACTTCTCCAGCAGAAATGGCTGTGTTCATTTTAACCAGGAAATAGGTTGGCAAATGCTGCAAAAGTACGTGGGTTTGCATAAAAACTGTACAAATATTATGGGAGCAGTCCGATTCTTACTTGCTGTATTATGCTTTTTTCACACTCGCGGTGGCTTGCCGGAAATGGCAAAACAGAATGCTAATGTCCCAATGTACGGCAAGAGACATGTCGGAAGCCCCGGCGCATGGGACAGAAGGAAATCGCAGCAATTAGTTCAGACTGAAGGGGCTGGACGATATCATCCAATGGGAAATGTCGTTGTATAATGATTTCGACTCAAAAGACATGAGAAACATCAGTAGTGAAAAAGGGAATTCTTAAGACTAGTTCTAACATTAACTCACCCTTTTTAAACAAAGCAAGAAAAATAATAAATCAGAGAGATGATGCAGGCATCCATGAATCTCCAGTGTAGGGATTGAGGTGTGTGACAGGCAAGTTAACGACAAATGCAATAAACGTGTTTGCGAACTTATTGAAAGGGAATTTCGTATGTAGGGTCAGAAAACGACTTGAGGAGAGTAACACCAAGGTACGAGAAATGGGATCCCTCGTAGGGAAGAATGACCATGGGTTCAAGAATGAGAGATGGTCGTGATCAGAACCCGCATTAGACTGATTTCTGTTTGTTAACTAGGAGATTATTTTCCAGCTATCATGCAGGAACGTGATCCAAACCATCCATCAAAACTGGAGATGAGCCTGAATATTAAGAGGATGGGCAACCACCACATCGTCAGCATATTTAACATGTAGACAGTTATTTGATGATCGCAGGTCATCAGTCTGAAGGAAGAGGTGAGGGGATAAAGTGCGACCCTGAAAGACTCCACAGTTATTGGGAAGAACAATTGATTTCCTCCTATTAGATCGGACAGATTGAGTACGGAAAGCAAAATAATCTCCAAGCCAAAGTAACAACCCAGCCCGGAAAGCCGCGCGCGGATGTTTTGGTAAGCAGGAAATGGTCCGGGACAGCACCAAAGACTGAGAAATTGTAAAGAAACGCACATGCATAAGCACGGCAACCCTTATCTAGATCTCGCAGAACAGGGTGGACCACAAGAGAAACAGCGTCCAGGGTAATACGCCTGATTATATATGCTAATTGCAAAGTTTCGGAGAATGTGGAGGGGAATGGCATGATAGAATCTAAGGCAATTATCTCAGGAAGTTTTAGAATTGCCAAACACTAAATATAAGGCATGTACTAAAGTGAATATGCCAGAACTGACGCCGCATTTAGATTTTTGTTAGTCAGCTATTGGAAATCATAACTTGAGACAGATACATACCTCTAAAAACTGATAAAGTTTTCGTCAGAGAAACGATAACAAATATGAAAGAGCCTATCTGCATAGTATTTTATAGAAAAACATAAAAATATATAAACTAATTAAATGCACTGCGAAAGATGGGGAAGGAGACATTTAAAGAAGAGGGTCATGTGCAGCGAAATAAGCATGCAGGATAAACATTTTAGGAAAGCGCCGGGTGGAGTTTACTGCAAATATATTAAAGCACATGGGAATTGTGAATGGAGGTTTATGATATAGGACTACATTGTCATGCTCGACTGCAAACTCTCCGTCTGATTGCCAAAAATATTGTATTATATTCAAATGAGTCGAAAACATCTTGCACGTCCGCACGTACTTACAAAAAGATCTAACCTCCTGCGATCCAACCATGTGATGGGAATTTCAAAATGTTTCATTTATGGAAGACAAAAAATGTAGGCGGTGAGGAAATCAGTAGCAAATATGTGACGCGTATTTTCTAGTCACATTTTTCTGTGATAATTAAAACCATCAGCAACTTAATTCAGAACCTCTGCACGATGCTCAGGCCGCCTCGAACGCAACGATCAACCATCGCCATGCGATTTCTGCCCAGAATTAACTTGTGCTGTGCCCACCTCGCTCTGACCACCCAGGTTTGCCAAGCTTCTGTGGCAAGAGATGTGAAAACAACCGTAGGCGGGCTTTGGTGCAGTGATGAACGTAGCTAACCAGTCCGTGTACGCGAGCAACGCACGACCTCTTCCCAATCCACGTGCAGCGGGCCTCATTCAGTGGGGAGCGGGAACTTCGATCTCATCAGGGTGAGATATGCCGTAAAGGCCACATTAAGAAGAGTTTGTTGCGGCCCGGCCCCCAGTTCTGAGTAGAGCCGAGTTATCCCTTTAGTTTGTTACCTCTTGACATACGGTAGGTAGGTTAGCTTATGAAAGGTCGACCGAAATTCAGAAATGCGTTTTCGTTTCGAACAGGTTAATTTAAGTAGGGTTGTAAAATTAATCAGCCTGAAACATAATTCTATAATATTTCAGTTACCTCAGAATGCCGGCTCCTGAGTGAACTTCCTTCCGGCTGCATGCAAAAACTGTAATTTGTAAGAAAATGACTACTTATGTAGCATAAATATTTATCACTGATTTTCGATGCCTCTAAAATTCCAATTATAACATGCATAAAATATTCATTCTTTAGCGTATTCGAAAACATTATGTCTTCTTCTATGCTTATACTCGGAGGAGGGGGATAATTCGGTTTTAAAAAAGTTTCTCATTGTGGGACTTTTGAATACCGTGAAATGGCCGTTGATAAATCCTCATATCTCTGGATTTACCAATGTGGATCAAATAAACTGCTTAATTTTCTGGACCCTATATGGTTTCCCTTTATGACCGTAGAAAAATGTATGGTTTTCCGTAAGCGGAAATTATATGGCTTGTAGTTTGGAAACCCTGAATCCAGGTGTAACGTTAGAGCGGGTTCAAAATTATTCGGGGGTTGGAAAAGTTTTTGAAAACCGAATTATGCCCGTCCTTCGAATATGGGCTTGGAAGAACACGCAATTTTTTGCCGAGTGAGCAAAAGAATAAATATTTTATGCACGTTTTCCATGGAATATAACTGGACTTCTAGGAGCATCGAAAATCAATGAGAAAAATTCATTCTAATTAAGTAGTCACTTTTTACAGAGTGTAGTTTTTACATACAGCCGGAAAGGAATTCATTCGAAAGCCGGCATCCTGAGGTAACTGAAATATTACAGAATTATTTTGCAGGCTGGCTACTTTTAAAAACCTATTAAATTAGTGGTTTCGAAAGGAAAACGCATTTCGTAATTTCGGTTGACATTTCATGAGTTAGTCCACCTACTGTACGACTATTGGTGCGTCTAATGTCTGCTGACATTAAATTAGTAGATAAGTTTGTTTATTGCTGCCAACACGAGAGTAATACCAGTGGATGAATTGTAATAGGACATAAATAAATCACACTGCTAAGCATACCACCGTTTTCTAAGAAAGTCTACGAAGCGATTTCTGAGGAAGATTGTCTGTTTAGCTGTGCGGTATATCACCATGGCTTCACTGCGTCCGAAATTATAAGCAGAAATTCCCGTAAAGAAATTCAGTGAAAATATTTTTCGTTTTATTCATAGAGCTACGCGGCCCCACCGGAAGACGTGAGTCTAATCCCATTTGGTGGCTAGAGCGTTGGTCGTACTAAAGCCTCTTCCTTGCTGTCGTGGGTTCGAATCCCACCGAAGCGCCGAGTTTTCTAAAGTTGAGTTAATATGAAATATAAAGAAACAATGTCTCTGGTTCCAACATACACTCGCCACGTAAGCCACCCATATCTACACTGTTCCCGACCAATGAGATACAGCAGGCATCTTTTTTCTATATGCACGAAGTACGAAATGTAGTTTAAAAAACCACAACTCAGGCATCCCATACGCCGGCACACTAACGAGTAGGCAAAAACACGTCCCCACAAGTTTGGTTTGGTTGAGGATGGGCAGGATTTCCACGGAGCTACATTAACTCATGAAGTGCGTTTATCAGACTGCGCGTTAGACTTTACCTACTGCCACAAATACGCGCGACACAACTTGTCAGTAACTAGGCCGAATCACATCATCAGTTTAAAGAAAGACTCAGGCAGTCAAATAGTGCAAAAGAAATGGAAGTTAAATTACGTCCCATACCGAAGAAAATTTATTCACCGTGCACCAGCATACCCCTCATTGAAATCCTACTGAACCGGTTGATCGCATGCGACGCGCTAACAGTCATGGTTCGGGGGGAGGCTAACTGATGCGGCAAACAAGTTCCAATCACAACTGAGGGTCAGGTCAAATTAATAGCACATCTCACCCAGATGAGATCAGACCTCCGCCATGAATGCGGCCCGACACATGCGGAGTAGGAAGTAGCCGCTGTGTGGCACGCGTAGACGGGTTGCTCCCGCGTCCGCATTCGGTCATCTTCACTTTTTTACTGAGCACAGAGAGCATAAAAAGTAAGACCGAGGTAGGCGCAGCGCAGGTCTATCACATAATAAACCGATTCCCGCACTGGGCCCATTTACTGTGGCGGTAATGAACTCCGTCGTTCACGGCTAGTAACTCATTTTTGTGTTTCTGCAAAAATATTTCAGTAAGGATTCCCAATGTGTAGGCATCGTTTTTCCCTCATAGGCAAAGAAATACGAGAGGCGTGCGGCACATCTTATGACTACTCCTTTTGCAATCCTGCTTGCAGGGCCCTTTCAGGCAGGTTACACGACTGTCTGGACAGCCCTCCCAAGAATGGACACTACAAGAAAGGTCCCGCAATCACGGATATGGTTTTCGGGAACTGTTAACTGCTAGAAACATACCAAGACATGCAGATCAAACCACCCCACCTAAGAGGCCTCTGGAAAGCTAAAAAAATCGCGTGAAACAGTAAATTACAGTGAAGTGTCGGAGGGCGAGGCAGCCACACGATGTCATAGTGGAGGTCGTCACAAACAACACGTTCTGTAGGGAGGAATTCGCAGTTACAAATGGGACAGCCAGGATTGTATATTTACTTTATTTATAGATGTTTTGGCAGATTTTGAATAATTCATATTGACCCAACTGTGAAGAACCCGGCGCCTCGGTGGGATTCGAACCCACGCAGTAAGGGAAAGGCTTAAGTACAGCCAAGGCTCTAACCACTTGAGCTACGAGGCCCCGCCGGACGATGTGAGGTTAATAGCATTTGAGTCAAATTACTCGCCCAACCTACTGCAACGTCTGAAATCCACCAAATCTGATACTGTAAGTTGACTGCCTAAACAGGATTTCTTAAGTAATTCATCTAGAATCCACCAGATGACTGCAAGGCCCACGTAATTCATAGATGTTTTGGCAGATTTTGAATGATTTATATTGATCCAACTGTGACGAACCCGGCGCTTCGGTGGGATTTTAA